>JAOTQH010004922.1:0-14833 GCA_025631255.1 Cornus kousa | reverse complement strand
CCCCCCCCCCCCCCCCCCGGTTATTTGGATTTAAGTAGCAATTTGAATCTTCACCAACATAAAGCCATTCTCCTAAACTTTCCTTACCCTGAGCCAATTGCTTGCCCTTCCCAAAAAAGCTCAAAAAGTATAATATGCAGAAATACATTAACTTCTTGACTTCCACTCTAAATGTAAACAGTTCCCACCAAGCAATTGAGAAGCTTACTAGGGGAGCAAGAAAATGTAAGCTGGATTAGAAGTTCAAAAGCATGTAGGAGCAAAACCTTTATCTTATGGAACCAGAGACATTTTGTCCGGTTCAGGGACATTGTGTTCCAGTGGTTCCAGCTGCATTCAGATAAACCTAGAAACTTATTCCTGATTCATCGATATAACAATATGATGCTCCATGTCAAAGAGAGTTCTATCTATCGTTAAGACATAAACGGTTGGGCTTTTGGGCTTCTACCTCCAGGAAGAAGAATCAATGCAGCCAGCTTAAATAGTTGGTTGACGAGCTACGGAGCTAAAACAAGATATTGACACGACATTAAATCTGACAGTAACTTTAGTAACATGGTCCATTGAAGTTAAGTCAATAAGGAGCATTGGCTTTGCTCCTTTATGTATGATTGAAAGTATTAGAAGTAAGAGAGTACAAGGGAAGAATGACAGATCCATTAAAACATAAAAGGTTGGACTTTTACCACAAGGAAGAAGGATAAATGCAACAAGCTAAAACAGTTGGTTAGTCACCTATGGAGCTAAAACAAGAAAATGACGTGACATTAAATTTACCAACTTGCAACATAGAAGTTACGTGATTAATGAGAGGCATGACAGATCTTAACAAACAAAAACACAGACCAAATCTCACAAACCCATACAATCAACAACCTACAACCCTCATTATTGTTCCAATTTGATAAACATTGACAATAATAAGCGTAGTTGTTAAAGGAGCATTTAATTTCCAAAAAAGCCCCAGGTTCATCAAAGCTCGGGCTAGAGCGCCTTAACGTAGTATACAGTAGGCCCCTTCATTCAGGCTCATATAAATCCCTTGGGCCTGCATTTTTTGGTAGGCTCCAGGCTATTAAAAAAATAATAATAAATAAATAAATAAGCGCCTTATATTTTTTAATCATTTATTTCATATCATTTTCTTTTTTATTTAATGACTTTTAAACCAAAATGTTCTATATCGTATCATGATCATATTTAATGGATAATATTGTTCTACTATATGAAATATTGGACATAAATTTACAATATCAGATCATTATAATGGATCATATTGTTCAACTTTATGAAATATTTGACAAAATTTGTAAATTTATGATTTACTAATTGTATTAATTGTATTTAATGCTTGATTCAGAATTTAGGAAGCACGAACAACCTAAAAGGGCAAAGAATCAATTATTAAAAAAAGGGCAAAGAATCCGTGTCGAACACCGACACGCGCTGGACACGCCAAAAAAATGTCTAAATTTTTTTCTTTCTTTTAAATATTTGGACACGACACGGACACGCCATGGATACGTGTCCGACACACGTATCTCATTCTTTATTTTTTATTTTTTATTTTTTATTTTTTATTTTTTATTTTTTTTGGATAAGTAAAGCACTTGAGGATTTTAAGAAAGTTTTAGAAAGAAAGCTAGGTTGAAGTGTAAATATGAGAAGTTGTTTAATAGCTTTCAATAATATGATTGTCCTTACAAAATTAACTAAAGTTGTTGTTTTATAAAATAATTTTATATTAAAGAATAAGATATTTATGCATATATTTTAGCTCAAAGGTTCAAACTCTTGCACTATTGTCTTAGAGACTCTCTTGTTCTCCACATACCAAGCTTAACTTTTCTTTCTCTTTCTTAAAATCCCAGTGGATGGTTTCTTTCTCCTCTCTCTCTCTCTCTCCCCCCTCTTTTCTCTCCTTTTTTGTCCTACTCTTTTCTTTCTTTTTCTTCACAAACCCTAGATAATTCTTTTTTCCCTTTCACAACAATTTATTTTTTATTTTTTTTATTTTTTACGTCTTTTTTTTCCTTTTTTCTCTTGTTTCCATGAGCTTTTTCTCTTCTATGGATTATTACTAACTAAGCTCTAATTCTTATTCTAACAAAACCTAATCCTCTTTATTTCTTTGTTTTTCTCTTTCTTAAACCTCTTTCTATCATTCTTTCTTTTTCCCAACAAAACACAAAATAAATAAATAAATAATACTACTTATCAAAATAATAATAATAAATAAATAATACTAATAATCATTATTAGGTTGATAAAAAATAATATTACTCTTAACTTCCTAAAGTACAACATCATATATATATATATATATATAATATATTTATTATTCGCCATGTCCTCGCTGCGTTGTGTCGTGTCATATCCGTTTCCGTGTCCAGTATTCATTTCCGTGCTTCTTAGTTTTGAATATTTAAAATTCGCATGATTAAAGTTTAATTGTTTCGGATTTGTAATCACTTTTTAATTTGTTTAATGCATATGCATCTTATGAGCATTAATTTACTTGATCCTCTTAGTTGATATATAAAAAATCCCATTATTATTTGTGTCGCATATCTTGAATTGTTCAGATTGTGCATTGAATTTATTGAAAACATTTGCAAATAGAAAAGGAATATGTATGTTGATTTAGCTAATCCATCCAATTGATATGTTAAAAAAATTCCCTATTTTGATATTGAAAAGTTTGTTGTATAGTTTAATTATTCTTTATAGACTATCAGTTAATATGCATTATTACACACGTGCTCTACTTTGATCAGGCTCGCGCCATATATTATGCCTTGCGCTTAGGCTCCAGGAGACCTTTGGTGCCTTAGTGTGCCTTGAGCCTTTAACAACTATGATAAAAAGATAAAAAGAAAGATGGTGTATTTCAAAATTTGTAATGTTGATGTCATTTTAAATTTTGAATTTGAATGACATGCTCAATATAGAAATCTATAAGGATGTCGGACGAGTGCAAAGAACACTCTCTTATAGGGCATGCCATCAAAGCTGATAGGGCACCACTCTGTAAGCAAAATAGAGTCTCCTGGAATTAGAAGGATTGGGCCATGGGAATGATTGTAGATTTAGGGTCTTGATTGGTGGACAAACAGTTCTAGGATGGATGGGAATGGGTTGAAGATGGCTGCAGTTTGAAGTTGTCTGGTGCAGGATTCACAGAATACTGTTGGGAGTTTCTGGACAGCAGTTATTTTATGGTTTTGGGTATTAGTTTGAAGAGTACGGATTAAAGATGACTAAGCTTTGTAGGAAAAGGTTTCAGGCAAGGAAGAGAAGGTTTTGGAGACTGTTCAGAGGCTATTCCCATGCTATGAAACAGCAGAAAACAAGGTCTGGTTGCATGTATCAATTGTAGAAATACACCAAAAAAATAAATAATAATAAAATAAATAAATAAAAGGAAGACAAAAAAGAACAAATAAATAGCAATCAAATTAATGTTCCCATAGGCATATTAGGTCTAGCATTGCACCACTCAATTAAAATAAAGCTTTGACAGCTCTGGTCTTTTTTTATAACTAAACTGATCACTATTGAATTCAAATGAATAACATATATGAAAGGTCATCAAACTTTTTCTAATTATACAAGGTTCTTTCCCTTGAAAATTATAAATTAGGACTTTGACTATCTAAACCATCTAAAGACCATATAAAATTAATCAACAACATAACATGGCCCAAAATACAAAAAAAGTGAACTATAGTCCATGTCTGTTTTAATTTTAAAACATAAACAAAAACTAAAATTCAAAACTACAGACTCTGTTTTGTACGAAATTTATCAACTAAAGTCCTATTGACCTCACCCCCTCTATTGTGGAGAGTGTTTCATAAGGAAAGAGCGGTTCTTGCAAGAGCAGGTTATGGCTCTTTAGACACGTAACTCCTTATGCTACTGTTGGCTGGGTAGGCTATTGCCAATATGGAACTGACCCTTGTTGGATTTTGCTTTGGGTATCTTTTTGTGTGGCGGATTGGAAAAAGTCCATATTGTATCCAAAAATTAAAAGAGTAAATGTTGTTTTTATTTCCTTTGTGTTTAGAATACAAAACATTTTTCGATGGGCATTTGAAAATACATTAATGTTCTTGTGACTTTGACTAATCTATTCACGTTTGTTACCATCTTCAAATCTAGATGTAACTGGTCCGTAGGTTGAACCAAGTAAACCATTGAGTTCCATGTTACATTATTCTATGCTACTTTATCAATTTTTTTCACATGTTAAACCCTAATCAAGGGACTTTAAAAATCCACAGCACTTGGTATTGAACTCTCGGGTCAACTATGGCATTGATGAATTTGTTAGTACACAAAGGCATGGGCAATTCAACAAAAAATTTATTTATTTGCCTTTTGGTAAATCAAAGTTAATGTTCGCTAATTTAGTGTGCCTACACTAGCTATTGCAGGAAAGATAAGAAAACGAACCATTCTAGCGATTAGAGCATCTGATTAGGTATAGGAGGAAAGATGGTGATTATCATATCATCATGACTAGACATAAATCAACCCTAGTAGGATTATTAGGAGTCTAGCTTATTCCTTTTTTGTTGGATTCTTGTTTGCAGAAGTGTTTTTCCTAAGAAACAACTATAAGTTTTTTATTTCATTTTCTTTGTGGAAAGAAAAAAATTAATATGTAACATCCAACAAAGAATTTGAATAATCAAATTATAGCACAATATTCTCCTTAGAACCATGTTTAGGGTAAGCTTATGGTATAACTTGGGTTTTAATTTGTTATGGTATAGTTTGGACAACTTCATATTGTGTTATCAGTATTAAGAAAATGAACTTGGATACTCTTCTATTGAATTAAACAACTCAAACAGAGAAAGAAAAAATGTCTACTGCAGCCATAATAAGGTGTTGTATGATTCCTAAGTCCAAAACCAATCAGTGAGAAAGTAAGATACAAAACACTAGACATGCAGCCAACTGTAGTTTAACAGGACTTCATGACAAACCGTTAGGAACTGCTGTCATTGTGTTGTCAATTTCAGTGATCAATACATGTGCTGTGAATCTGTGACCGGTCAAGTTAGTGAGTCAAATTGATATGTCCACTAATTTGTGATTGAATATGTATTTTATGGTCATGATTGAAGACTGCATGAAGATTGCAAGGTGACCTGATTTTTTTTCCCCTTTTATAAGTACAAGGTGAACCGAACTTAACGATCTTGATCGACTTGATTCACACACATGCCATGGAAGGGTAAGTTTGACTTTGTGAACCTAAGACTAAACTGGAAAAATTGAAATTGGTTGACCCTTTATGACCTTATACCACATTTAAGATCAGTTCTAAAGTGAACTTATTCATTTTATATACAAAAATGTGTTTCATTCAGAAAACAATGCTTTAGAACTTGTCTCAAAGGGCTTACAAATAATCACCTAACCGAGGCTGGAGAATTATAAGGATTATAATAATACTTACCAAATGAGTTATCATTTTTTTAACACTAAATCTGCTATAAAATAATTTAATTTTTGCAATAGTGGGAGCATTTTGTCATCTATGCTATACAATGTTCTTGCATTCCTATATGCTACTAGGCACAAATTTTTATCATGGACCCTCACCCTTCTGTACCTGAACAACTACAGTTGCATAAGTTCCATTCTAGAACTATCCTTATATTGAAGGCCTATAAAATTAAGTGAGCCACCTCGTCTAAGTTTAACATGCTCCCATTACTCTCTCTCTCTTCAATCCTTTAAAATCTTGTTGCTTAAACACAAAGGAATATGGAACGGAAACATATTCTGCTTGTTTTGTTGCAAAACAATATCTTGCACATGTTGTTTGCCTCACTGTAGTAAGAATATGATTGTAAAATAATTACACGAGGCATGGACACTGCAAGTATCCACATCAAGGTAATCCATGACAACAACAATCAGTCAAACTAGACGCACACATATACTCCAAACAAGAGCTACAAGAAACTCAAATCAGCTGCAACAGTACAGTATGGGACTCAACAAGTACGAAAAAAAACTTACTGAGCATCTTTTGAAGAGGAAAAGTATGCATCACTGTACTTCTTTATTGGAAAGTTGGCTATGACAAAAGGCTCAAGGCAATGTAACCCCCGTTCCAGCTGTAACATAGGAAAGTAAACAATCATTTAGCCCCGGGTGGTCGGAAGTGACGGATGAGGATAAATCCAATGCTATAAAGGTGAGAGAGAGTAAAAGACTCAACTGTTTTAAGAACTGACATCACATACAAATAACAAAATAACACCCACTTAAGAGGAAAAAACAAAAATAAGACAAGGAACTTTTCAATTCCCATCATAGCTACTGGCCAACAAGAAGTGGTTTTACCTAACTGTTAAATAGAATGTGAAGGAATATAAGACTACAGACATAAATAACAAATCACTAGCAAGAGACCAAAATATTTGTCATACAAAACAATTGAGTTCAAGGAAATTCCGTCCTAAATTTTTTCAGTAACAGTCTAAGAAGGTTTCCATAATCATCAAAACGGATCCTCAAAGTAATGAAAATCTCAAAAAATGAAGAAAAATGAGAGAAGAAGAAGAAAGCCATATTAAAATAAGTCTAAATAAGTAATTTATAAAACTTGAATTTCTAAATTCACAAAAACTGACTGCTTCGGCAGCACCCCTATGCTGCTGATATACTGCAGCTCCTACAAATTCTATAATATATATACACAAACACACACACACACACAAACACACACATGGGGGTGCTCAGAAAGCCATGACCATGCTGACTGACATGATTAGAAAGGAACCAATCAAAGGGAAGTGCGTTACTAGGAGCTACAGATAGCATTCCCTTAATAGGCATATAAGATACCAAACCAAAGAAAATTCAATCAGGAATGTAGAAGTGTAGAGGTAAATTAAGCAAACACCAACAAGAACATGCCCAGATTAAGATTTACCCAAATAAACATACCCAGATAAAGAAAGAGAAAGCGGTTCAATAATTCACAAAAGAATGTCAAATTTATTGATAAATCAAAAGTGAACAAGAGCTTACTGTGCTCAGATCAGATCTAGAGGCCATAGGAAAGGAACGTCTGGACGCACTCAATTGAATCCGAGCACAAATGAGCCTGGTGCAGACGAATACAATGAACATCGCACTCACGGCGAATCCAATCACTGTCATCACCAAATTTATCCCCGAAGATATCATTTTTCTCCTTCTACTTGTTTATCCCAGTAAAGCTATAGCTTATTCAGTTCAGTTCCAAAACCCTAGAATTACATTCACACACAGTTCAACTAGCGCTCCCATCACAAACACATGGTCAGCTCATTTCCAAAGTGCAGCAAATGAGCCACACATGGTCAATCGATCAATCATCAGTTCACTCAAAAGAAGGAACACACCAAAACCCTAGAACTTCACTCTGCAACTACTCATCGTCACTGCTCTCTCTCTCTCTCTCTCTCTCTCTTAGCTATCTATCTATATAATTTTGGTTCTGGGATGTCTACCATTGAAAAAAGAAGGTAAATTGGAGTCCTAAAATCAAAGGGTAAGTGTGTGTTTGTCGGTGTGAAGAAGCCATGGTGGAATTGGGCAGAGCCAGAGAGTGAGAAACCCCATGTGAAGATTCTATAAAAGAGATTAGAGAGAGAGAGAGAGAGGGGAGACGAGAGAGGAGAGAGAGAGAGATCAATGGGTGATTAACGAGATCTCAGATCCAAAATCATAGTTATTGCTATTGGAAGAATGTGGACCAGTGGTCAGTGGACCAGAGTAGGGCAAATCAACCAAATCAAACCCAGATGAGGAAAGACTACTAACAGTAATATTAATATTATTATTATTTACTGTATTAAACTTTTTTGCATTAAATAGAAAGTATATATACTACGTAAAATGGTAATTAAATTGGTGGTGGGTCTTTAAAAATTGTTAAATTGTTGAAAAAAGTGACATTGGTGCATAATTCGAGATAGATATCACTCAAAAACATGGATAATACTTATGCGAAACACTTATTAAAATATTTATAAAATCAAATAAATTATTTAAAAATTTAAAAAGATAAGGCACTTCCGCTTTTAAAAAAAGAACATGATGGGTTGTAATGCCCATTTTTTAATTTTTTTTATAATCATAATCTTTTAAGATTTGTAACTATTTGAAAATAATGAACCCAAAAAATATATATATTTAAAAATCAAAATTTTAGTTGATTTTAGAATTTTCTTGGCAATTATTATTGTCTTTCCGCTATCTGTAATAAATAGGAGTAGTTATCACATAACTTTCATTTTTTAATACTGGAATTAATCTATAAAAGGATCGATATATTTTCTTTTTTTGGTGTAACGGTAAAAATTTAATACTGAAAACTTGAATATAAAAAGGGTCACTTTGTACCTAAATCCAATATCATGAGATTTTGTGAAAAAAAAATAGTATTATATATATATCACGAGATTTCAAAATTTTGAAATAAAGGTTGATAGTACTGCGAAGTACAAGACTGAAAAGTGGTACATTATTGTATATTATGACAATCATTGTTGTTATTTCTATTGTGTTGTATATTTTATCATTTTTTAATATCCAACCAAACTTTGAAAATTTTATTAATCATAAAAAGTACCATTATTACTCATTACTTACTTCTGTCACATATCTTATTAATTATTCACCCGTCTTAAAATAAGTACCATACTTTATTATTTTATCTATTCTAAAATAATAATTTATTCTTATTTTTTAAATAATATATTTCACAATTTTTCATATATATTTAATATTTAAATATTTAAAATTTAAAAGGTAAATTAGTACTGTAATGTTTAAGACAAGCAATGTTCATGCTCCCTTAAAAATTACTACCACCCATAAGCGACACTTAAATTGAGACAGAGGGAGTAGTAACCAGAAAAATAGATCTTTTAAAGTTTTAGCAAAGTGTGTAAAATCATTTAGTTGAGTTATTTTATTACAAATTTTTATTTTTATTTTTTATGGCATGAATGTTAGGGGTAATTGTTTGAAGGGAATGGAAAGATACAAGACTCGAATATAACACAAAGAAGATTTCTGACACTTGCTATTCTTTTGTTTCACAAGATATAAATATTAACTTTCAAGCAGGGCCGGCTTGATCATTAGGTTACTTGGGAAGTTGCCTAAGACCTCAATTAATAGGAAGGCTCCAAAATTTTAATATTTATTTATATTAAGTTATACTATAATTATGTCTTATTATTATTAAACTCTAATAAATATAAAAAATTTATATTAAGCATCAAATATTTATATCTTAAAATAATAATTTTTTTTTTTTCTATCTCTCCTCATTTATTCCGATTTTATATTAGGCATCAAATATTTATATCCTAATTTAACATCTTCTTCTTTCTCTTTTCTCTCTCCTCGCTCATTATGTTGAACTCTAATTGATACATAAATTTAATATTGGTTTCCAAAGATTTACATCCTTATGTGACTTTTTTTTCCTCTTTTTTTCTACTCTCATTCACGTTTTACAATAATACCTAACCAATATAGAAATTTAATATTAGGCCCAAAAATTTGTATCATTACATATTTTTTTTCCCTCTTTCTTTTTCTCTCTCATTCACATTTTTTTACATCAGGACTAAAAGCATTTTTGGGTAAGATACACCAACAGTAAACTATTAAATATCTATTTAACGTTGTTTGAAAAAATAACGAAAACTTTTCGTAATTTTTCAATAAGTCTTCTCCTCTAATTCTTATTACAAGTTTACAATTACTATGAATAACATTTTTATTCTATTGAAAAATTTGTAGAAGTATTAGATTTGGATTTTCTAAATTAGGTTTAATGGTTCTTTTTCTTTAATTATTTTTTAATTTTATTAACTTTTGTAATTATATATTTGGGTGTATATATATATTTGTATATTTTGTTTTTGAGTTGTGACTAATTTTATTTATATTATTAAAAATATCATTGTAGGTGCAAAATTTTGCTCAACCAATAATGATTGAGAAAAATAAAACAACTCACCCAAAAAACAATAAGAATAAATAAGAACAGTGTATAGAGAAACGTAGAATTACTCTATCCTTTTATTGGAGGTCTGGGCCTCTTTTTATATACAAAAAGTGGTTAAATTATGGTAGGACTCGCATTGCTTGTTCTCCAATTCTTCCCATCCATGACCTTCTTTACAAATAGAGTTATTTCCATTGTACAATTTTCCATACACAGAACTTGCCTTGTACAGAACTTCTTTTCATAAAATGCTCCTTTTATGGTAAATCCTTCTATTGATAGGACTCTTTCATTCTTGAATATACCTTAAACCAGCTGGGCTTGAATAACGGGCTAGATGTTTAACACGTTGGGCTGATAATCTCTTGATTCGGACTTTAGTTGGGCTGAAAGCCAACTCACAATAATATTAGGCTTGTGAACATTGACCTTAGATTAGCAGCGAACTCCATTTAGGCTTGAGCGAGGTGGGCTATATAAACTTATCAAAGAGAAGGTTATATTTATGGTGACGTGGATTATTCTCATTGAAGGGAGATTTTTCCCTCCACACTTTACCCCCAATTCCCTCATTAATTGGATTATGGTTGCTATTAAAAAGGAAATTGAAGTCGCACGATTGCCTATTTTGTAAAAAGACGGTTTGAAGATTGCCTATTGCTATTCTGCCTTAATAGATTCCATAAGAGTTACTTCTGCTCTCACTGTGGTTCTTGCGTTCTTTATTTCGTCATCTCATCAAGTTAGTTCTTTATCTTCTTCTTTTCGATCTTGCATCATGAGCACTTCAACTACTCCTGAGCACATAGAAATCGTGGATTCTGAATCCATGCCTTAGTCCTCCCCTACCCTTATTAGGGTTCCTCCCCCAAGGACTTCCAATGTCGTTAAATCTATCAATGATTCGGTCAAGCAATTAAATGCTTCCCCACTTCCGGCCGAGACATCCACCTTTGGGTCGGATAGTATTCTTACTAAGGAGAAGAGAGAAGCAATTATATCTATTCGACGTATCAAGTTCTCCGTTGATTTGATAATGGAAGAATTTGAGATCCCTGAAGGAGTGGAAATTGTAGAATGCCCTGAAGGTGTTGATTTCAGTTCCGACGAGGGCGTCGAAGAGAATAAATTGCTCCTTTTTGTTGGGCATCTAATGCTCTTTGATTCCCTCTTCACCCCTTCTATCATTTAGTTTTTAACAAATTAGGTCTTGGCCCCCTTCAAGTAAATCCTAATTTTTTTCGAATAGTATCGGCACTCTTAGTTCACCGAAGGGTAGAGAGTCTTGATCTGACTTTTGCCGACTTGTTAATCACTTATTCTATTTCTAAGCACGGGACCGAGCCTGATCGTTTTTATTTTACCTCCCCTCTACAGTCAAGGATATGTACTGACCTTCCTTCTTCAGAGAAGAAATGGAAGGAGAGGATGATAATTATTAAAGGGAGATGGGATGTGCCTTAATCGAGCAAACTCCCTATTCCTTGCAAATTCGGGAAGCTAGGTATAAAGTATTCTCCTTTTCTCCATAAGAAGTGCTCTGGTTGTTTTCCTTGTCAAGTTTTACTCTATTGGCATATTTATGAATTTCTTAGTACCTTTTCAGTGACATTCCCTTCCTCTGTTGCCAAGAAGAGGCTCTCCTTCCTTGAAAAGCAAGGTTGGAGTGATCCTGCATCTGCCGTGGAGTTGCTTACCTCTTCAAAACTTAAGGAAATTGTTGTAGGAGCTATAACTGAAGACTTTATGAACCTATCACTTTCATCTTTCGATAGCTTCCTGTTAACCGAGGAAGAAAAACAGAGAGCCGAAGCTCTAAAGAAGAAAGCTGCTAAAGAGTAGCCTTTAGTGGTCATTAGATCAACTGAACTTTAGAAGGAGGTTGATGAGCCTCCCCTGAAGAAGACAATGCCAAATCCGCCCTCTTCCAGTAAGAACAAGACTCACTTTAAGAGCAAATGGAAGAAAACTGAGGAGACTGACCCGGAAGATGAGGTCAGAGCATTCGTCTTAGCTGAGACGAAACCCCCTGGACACCATCTTTCTCCATAACTTATAAATCAGTTCTTCATTCCAACGACTCTGTGATCACTGACCCTTCTGCAGCACTGACAGTTACTAAAGGTATGTGGCTCCCTAAGGATGAGGAGATTATTAGTCGAATGGGGTTGGAATAATTGCTTCCATCTGCCCCCATTCAAGCTATAGAGGTTCGTCATTTTCCCTTCTTTTCTATTTTTTTTATTTTCTCAGCTTTCTTTTCACTTTACTTACATCGTTATCTTTATTGTTTGATGATTCAGGGTCTGTATCATACTATGGCCTTATGTGCCACTACTGAAGTTCAATCTCTTTCGATCAAAAAGTTAGAGAAAGACCTCAGCCATGCTGAAAAGAAGGCCTCCAATGTTATTTTGAACGCAAAGATAGCTTCGGAGGCTAGGGATGTTTATAAGAAACGAATGACTGCCTCCGAAGCTAAGGTAGAGACTCTATAAGCTGAAGTCCAGCATTTGACTGATGATATCAACACCTGTATCACTGCTGGTAGATAGATGTAGGGATGTTACTCTTCTCTAATGCTCCTATCTAGTGCGAGAGCGTACCGGTCTGGCTTCAATCAAGGCTCAGATGCAAGAACGACAGACCCTGATGCCTTTGATGCAAATATGGGGGTGTCTTTCCCTTATGACAAGGGTCCTAAAGCTCAGGAAGCTGAAGTGTTGTTTGCCGCGATGGTGAAGACTCATCCAGTGGACCCTCCAGTTCCAAGCTTGTTAACTTTTGCAGCTCCGAAGCCCTTAGTTCCTCCAGAAACCTCTTCCAACCCAAATGTAGTTGATGCCTTCGACTCTGCTTCTTTTGACCCAAAAAGGAAGTAGGGTCGTATAACTTTTTACTTTGAATTGATGACTGTTTGGAATAGTATATTTCTGCATCTGGAAATGTAATAATTAACTTTATTTTAAAAGTGACTTGCGTATCTTCGAATGCCCTTGTGCTGCTGTATGTATTTTACTGACATGTGATGACCTTGTGGGCGAGTGTGCTGTGGGCGGGTGTAAGAGACACTATCAGGCTACCACACTGGAAAGTTATGGGTGCACAAGTCCTACATTGCCTGGGTAGAGGGAAGGTGAAGTGTTTATATGTAAGTATGTCATCTCCAATTGGTATGAGGCCTTTCGGGGTAAAGCCCAAGAGCAAAATCATACAGGCTCAGGCCCAACGTGGACAATATCATACCATGTGGTGGAGTGAGTCATTACAGTTGGTATCAAAGCCTGACCCAGCCGGAAGTGTGCCGACGGGGACATTGGGCCTCCAAGGGGGTGGATTGTGATGACCTTGTGGGTGGGTGTGCTGTGGGCGGGTGCGAGAGACACTGTCAGGCTACCATACTGGCGAGCTACGGGTGCACAAGTCCCATATCGCATGGTTAGAGGAAAGGTGAAGTGCTTATATGTAAGTGTGTCATCTCCAATTGGTATGAGGCCTTTTGTGGTGAAGCCCAAGAGCAAAACCGTGTGGGCTCAGGCCCAAAATGGACAATATCATACCATGTGGTGGAGTGGGTTGTTACAGTTGGTATCAGAGCACTCCAGGTTCAAGTGTCTCTAGGGTGTCTTTCGTAGTGTGAATTCCGCGTAGCGTTGTCTCTTGATTAGAGCTTAAGTTTAGGATTCTTTGAATTCCTTTACGGTTAGTTTAGAACGTACTGATGTCAATCTTATTCTGTAATTTCAGAATGTTTGGCACTAGGAAAAGGATGAGGTCCGCAATAAAAACAAAGATGGGTCCAAGGCCAAGGAAGGTTATTCCGGTGATTCCCCTGCGAAGGCCAACCAAGAAGATAGAATTGGAGACCAAGGACTTGTATCCAGTCAGTGTTGTCTCGGAGTATAAGCAAAGGAAGATTTCTTGTGTGCGTGATTGGCCACCATATTGTGGACCCAACACAACTTCGGTGGTGCTCGAAGCTGAGCCAAGTGGAGAGGCAGACCCCGAAGAAGAGCAGGATGGAAATGATACTGTAGTATCCAAGATGGAGGTTACCGTTCACGGATGAATGCTCTTTTTATAGTAATTTTAATTACTAGTAATTGAGGAGGTTGCAGTACAAGAGTAGTACGGATTTAATTCTATACATTAGTGTTATATTAAAGAATATTTTATAATTGTTGATTTGACAGTTATGGTTTGGAAAAGTTCTTAATAAAGTGAACTGGCGGTTTTGGCTATTTTTATAGTGTTTTGTGATAACATTTTTGGGATACAAGTATAGATTAACTTAGCATAATCTTATTACATAATGAGATGTGTCTGCTAAGTATGAGAAGGTGTGGATGGGTTAATTCCACAAGGATAAAGGGAATATGGAAATTTGAAATTAAATCATCAAAGTTTTCATTTCATGGATTCGTGAATTCCGAGGACGGAATTCCTTTTGTTAGGGGGGAAGAATGTAATACCCCGATAATTTAAAAGGATTTAATTTAGTTTAATTATTTATTTTATTGTATTTTATTTTATTTTTATTTGTTTTATTAAATTAAGTGTGTTGATAAATTGTGATTTGTGTTATTTAATTATAGTGTGTAGATTAATTGTCTTGTTTTGATTAAATTATATCTCTGTAATTTTATTTGTTGAATTTATGTGGTGTTTGATTTATGGAATGCTAGGAAGTAATTGTTTACTTGTTTGGTGTGTTTTTAATCTTGTGTGAATTATTTATTAGGTTTAATTTTATTTATTTAATATGTTTAATTTATTTAATTAAATTAATTA
>JAOTQH010004397.1:0-18908 GCA_025631255.1 Cornus kousa | reverse complement strand
TAGTGGCTTTTATAAATGTAAAACTTGGCCCTCGCCTAAATTGCACACTCTTAAGCTTATGGTAGGACGACGACCACTTAATAGTGGAATAATAATATTTTATTTAAATGTTATAAAAATAATTTTTATGCTTTGAACAATTTTTATTTATTTTTTAAAATTATTTTGTATATAAGTATTTTGTATATAATAAAATTATTTTCACTAAATCTAATAAAGTCTCATTACCATCACGTCATTAAATGAGTTACTTTTTTCCCATTATATGCAATAAATAAGGATTTTAATCCTTTAGCATTTTTCTTTTATAACTTCAATGGTGCCTCTTTATCATAATTCACGAAATAACAAAGAGTGACTTCAATATTCAATTTTTCTCTCTATATATATACACACAAAGCAATCCAAATCTCTATTTCTCAACCTATTGTTCTGTTGGTTGTTCCGTGAACCCATTTTCCATTTTTTAATCATTTGAATATTGATGATTTAAAAAGAGATGAGATGCTGGAGCTTGCTTTCCATGCCTCCTCTACTATGTGGATGTTAAAATTCCAGTGCTTTATAGTCATTTGCAAGAATAAAACTACTTTGTGTGTACATATGGACCCATCCTTAACATTTCATGAGCTCAAAATATTCATCAAGCTCTCCTCTTTTTCTCTCTCTTTATATTCCTTTCCATGTGGTTCCAGGTGGGCACAGATGAAAGGAGGGAGGGATTAGAATATGTGTGTACATTATAAATTTGTTCTTTTGCATTAAACAACTTTAGTTATGGTCAATATCACCAAATTTTGCTAATTTTTTTTTTCAGTCATCATATGTAGTTAGCATTTGTTTTTCATTACAAAATATTGATTTAGAGAATAAGGATCAAATAGTAGAAAAGACACATACACTTTCACAAAAAATGGGCATACGGCACTGTTTGGAATTGTTAACCTGTTATAGCAGGAAATATCCCATTTATACCTTAAAAAAAAATAAGTATAATATTTATGTGAAGTTTTTTTATAAAAAAATTATGTTAGCTGATGGCATCTTTTAGATTTGTGATTAACTTTAAGTTTATTTCATGTTTGTATTATTTATTCAATGTTTGAGAACTCAATCACCCACCTACTCCTAAGGGACTTGAACCATCGACCTTCTACTTTAGAAGGCGAGTAAGTACCACTAAATTATAGCTTTTGATGGTTAATCACTTGCCTATTGTATAAGAATAGGTTCATATTCGAAGTATTTTTCCCTTACAAATAGTTTACGTATAGTTCGATCAGTCTTCTCCACTCTTCTTCTATACCTCCTAGAATTTTAGAAACAAAAATAAAACATAATACCTAATGCAATGGGTTTTTCATATGCATGAATCAATTAGTTTTTTACTAAAGTTTGCTTTATTTTTTAGGGCTTAAATTTTAAAACCCCTAGTACTATCATTTTTTTTTTTTTATCATAAAACCTCAACTTGTTTGTAAAAATCCTAACAATATTACAAAGTTATTACTTTGCCCCAATTTTGTCAACCAACCGTTAAGAGCTTGTATAATGACCAAATTGCCATTATGATTCATATTTTACAAATTACAACATTATCCTCTTACGCAAAACAAATATATATTTGGGTTAAAATCATAAAACCCACACTACTTCAAATTTTGATCATAAAACTCCAAATTGTTTTAGAAAACGCTTACACTTTTAAAAAGTGATCACATTATCTCAATATCCGTATCCGATCCGTTAACCGAGCTATAAAATGACAAAATTAATCTTATCATGTAATGTTAAATTAAAAACTAAAAAAAAAAAAAAAAATTTAAAATATCAAAATATCTTTTAAAATTACAAAAATTATACCAACGTACCAGTGGCCTAACGGTACCAAGTTCCTACTTTCCAAAGGGAGGTAAGGGGTTTGAACCTCAATGGAGCATGTGTGTGTGAGTACCAAGTAGGAAAAAAAATTACAAAAATTATGTTTGATAAAGAAAAAGGGGTGAGAGTTTGAGAGAGAGGGGGGGTGAAGAAGAAGATTAAGGGTATTTTTATAATTTTTAGAAATAATTATTAATTTAACTTTAACTTATGAGGTTAAATTTGTCATTTCATAGCCCGGTTAATGGTTCGGACACATATATTAAGGCAGTGTGATCACTTTTTAAAAGTATAGGGCTTTTTGACAATAGGTCGGCGCTTTATGATCAACATTTGAAAGTAGTGGGGTTTTATGATATTAACCTAATAAAAATTAATAACACATAGTTTGCACATATTCTTGCAGAGATAGTTTTATCACTAAAAATTGATTGTCAATGCATGTGAAGACCACACACTAGGTTAACATCCCAAACTAATTTGGGCAAAATGATAATTCTGTAATATTGTTAGGGTTTTTATAGACAACTTGAGATTTTATGATAAAAAATGGTAATATTGGGGATTCTATGTTTAAGCCATATATTTTAATTTTAAATCCTTTTAAATATTTATTTTATAATTATACGATAAGATTAATTATTTTTTGCTACTATATATATATATATAAACTCATGTGCATCGCACTTATTTTTTGCTACTATATATATATATATAAACTCATTCTTCCAAACCCATTTAAGCTTTTTTTTTTTTTGGTTAACTAAATCCATTTAAGCTTCTTAGTTAACAACTTGTCTCAATATTTTTTGATTTGATATATTCGTACCACATATTGTATTAAAATTCACTGTGAAGATTCGTCAGAAGTGCAAAAGAAAGATGGTGATATGGTGAGAGAGACTCTCTCAAAAGCAAAACCATCTTAAATGCTTTTGGCCTTCCCGTTGGGCTCCTCTTCACAATTTAAGCATGCTACTATTATTGAGTACCATTAGATAACTCTCTGCTACTTGTTCTTCTAGTGTTGTCTTTTTAACTTTTTTTACAAACCCTTCTGTCATCCAAAGTCTAATGAGTTATTTATCTCTCTAAAAACTCTCTACTACCTCTTCTTCTGGTGTTGTCTTCTTAACCTTTTCTACAAACCCTTCTGCCATCCAAAGTCTGGCCACAAGCACAAAACTTCCATTCGTGTTTTCTCTCGCCTCAACTGTTTGCACTCTCATTTCCAAGGGACAACCTAGGTAAATCAACCTCTTCAGGTTATTATCATTTCTCTCTCTAAGAATTTTTGGGCTCTTTTTCGAAAATAGAAGTAATCGTTTTAAGATCCACTCTGTTGGTATCAATCTGGTAAATAGATCTCCGATTTTCTTTTTTTTTCCCTAGTTTTGTTGTTAATTTTGTTGGTTGGGTTTGTTTGGTTCGATAGGTTTTGTTATGGCCAGATTTGGATCTGTGATGGTTATCGATTTTTATGAATTAATGGTTGAATTGGTGGTGCTTAGTAAGAAAATTATGTGTTTAAAACTCTCTTTTTTTTTTTAAGTTAAAGGGTAAGTTTGTATTAATATGGAAACAAATAATGTACAAGGCAATCCTAAAATAGGAAGAACAAAACTGCACAAGGCAACAACAAAACGCAAGCCTGAAATGAAGGCAAGGGGCCAAACTAGCAAACAAACTAGCAACAAAATACACCATACACAGCAAACCAGAAGTAAAAAGTAGCAGGAGACACTCCAACTCGAGGTAAAACACACTTAAATTGAAGTAAGAGCCTGAGAATTAGCAAAACTGCAACCATCCATGAAAAGTTTCTGTAAGTCTTCAAGTCTATTAACATTTCTCAAATCAGCTACCCTCTTCAATTTCATTGATGCCAGTCTCCCTCTAATACATTTCTTGATCTGACAAATGATTGTGGATGGAGATGAGGATGAGTTCTTGAAGGCCCTATTATTTATATCTATCCAAAAGACATAAATAGTAGCAGAGAGCAAAAGTTTATGAACCAGGTATCCCTTAGAGCTCCATTGTACAAAACACCACAATATCAAATTTCTCCAAGAAGATGGTTGAATGTAAAGCCCCGTAGTGTGCATGAATGTCCAAATCTCTTTAGAAAACACACACTGGAAGAATAAATGATCTACTGATTCATTGTTGGCAAGGCAAAGGTAATAAACATTGGTGTGATGCTTGTGCCTCATTGGTTTCCTATCAAGTGTATACAGTCTACCTTTTTGTAGCCAGCCGAGCTATAAAGTTGTGCTTACGGATATGATGCTTCAACCAAATAATCTTATGCCATGGAAAAATGAAAGTGGGAGGGAGGAAGTAGTTGATTGTATGAGTAAAGGAGAAATTACAATTTGGTGAGGGTAACCATAAAATTAAATCTGCTTCAGTGGAAGGGTTTGGCAGCTCATGTAATTGGGAGTGGAAGTTCTATGATTGAAAGAAAGGAATGTGAGCGAGTCAGGTACAACCCAATGATTAAAGGAAATTAGGCTATCAACTTTGACTCTCAAGTCCAGTTGAAGAATTCCCCCCTTATTAAGGTTGAGTTGGTTCAGAATGGGCCCATTGGTAACCAGAAATCCAACCACATCATAGTGTCAGTACCCTTCCCTATCTTGTGCCTCAACAAGTTCTTTACCATATCCCTTAATTTAAGCAACCTTCTCCAAAAATGAGAGCTTAAAGTTGTAGGCTTGACATATTAGAAGCTCTTGTTTTTAATCAAATACCTGTGTGACCAAGCAACCCAGAGGCTTTCCTTCCTTTTAGTAAATAGTTTCCAAATGTGCTTTAAGTTTTCAATTGAGTTTGACAGTTTAAGGTTTGGGAAGCCCAAACTTCCATTGATCTTTGGCCTACACACCACCTCCCATGCAACTTTAGCACATAATGCTTTCAATTCTAGACCTGACCAAAGAAATCTTTTTAGGATTTTGTTAACATCCTCAATGACCTTCTAAGGCAGAACAAAAGTGTGTGCCCAATAGCTTTGCATGGAGCAAAGAATGGATTTGACAAGGACAACTCTTCCAGCAAAGAAAATAAATCTTGAAATCCATTTTTTCACTCTTGCTGTAATTCTTTCCACAAGGATAGTGCAGTCTGTTGAGTTGAGGGCTTTTGTAGTGAGTGGTAACCCAAGGTAAGTAAGAGGTAATGAGCCATAACCAAACTGGAGGAAACCTAGGATTAGGATTTAACAAAATCCTATTCACGTATTGTGAGATAGAGAAATACAGAGGCATGTAATGGTGCGTGAGGGAAAAACTGAGGGGAGTTTGAAACTGAGAGAACCACCAGATGGGATTAAAGTCGTGGACTTTAGGTTGAACCAAGGAGGAAACAAAGGAGTTAGAACAGTGCATGGTCGTCGGAAAATTTAGAGACGACGTTGAAAAGTTTCAAACTGAAACTTAAAGGCAAGTTTTATTCTATATCTTTCCTGTAAACTTATGTTCTGTGCATTCTATAAAGTCTCCAGGAATCTAATTTAATTTTAAAACTAAAGTTTATGCATGATAGATAGGCTGAAAACTGTCTTACGAGTTTGTAACTGAAACTTGTTTTGTTTTGCATAAACTATTTTGGTTACGATTTAAACTTCTATAAATTATTTTGTAATGGAATTTAAGGAGTTTCTAGGATGGTTAGGATATAAATTATTAAAATCTTTAAGAAACATAGAACAGACGGTTGGAATTTTCGTAACTGAAACTGTCATATGTTTTGTAACTGTAACTTGATTTGTTTTGCAAAAATGGTTTTGTTCTTGTTTTAGTTTTTGAAAAACAATTGGTAGTGTAAACAAAGGAGTTCTTAGGAGTATTAGGGCTTAAATTAAACCTTTATAATCCTTAAGAAACTTAGAACAAACAATTAGAATTTTTACCGGAATCAAAGAAGACGGACAGATGAAACATAAACTGTGGTTGTTTTCGGTTTAGATTTTTGTCAAGTAATTCATACTAGAAGGTGAGGAGTTTCTAGGACAATAAGAACTTAAATTGAACCCTAGGTCTGTTAAAAATATTTGGGGCAAGGACATTGAACTTCGCCGGAAGCACAAAAGATAACCGGACGAAACAGAGACGAAGAAGACAGTGGATGACAAAGTAGAGAAGGCTCTACCCAAATAAAAGGAGGCTCTACTCTAAGAAGAGGAGGCTCTACCCAAAGAAGAGGAGTTTCTACTCAAGGAAGAGGAGGCTCTACCTAAAGAAGAGGAGGCTCTACTCTTGGAAGCTCCTATTTTATGCGTACTGTGATGCTTAGGTTACTGTTTGAGCACTTGGGGTCTCCTGAATAGTTTTAAGATGTTAATGGGGGTTTTAATAATTAACTTAACATGTAATTAAATCTCTAATTGCATAAATTACCCCATGGTATTAATGGAATTAACAGTGTGTTATTTATAAAAAAAATTCGTGCTGTTAACGGTTGAAAGGAAATTAATTGTTTAGTTTTAATTTGACTATTTGATATAATATAGCATGATTCTAAATTATGTTTTAGATGCATTATGGAGTTTTTTAATTAACAAATTGGACCTGTGCATGTTTTAGATTTTAAATTGCTGAAATATCAATCTTTTTCTGCAATTACATGAATTAAGGATTTGAATTAATTGCTAAAGTATTATTCAATTTTTCTGTAATTACTTGGATTATGGATTTGGATTTTAATTGCTAGACTAATAAACTGTTTCTGCAATTACTTGGATTATGGATGTGGATTTTAATTGCTGGACCATTAAACTATTTTTGCAATTACATGGATGTAATTTTAGAGTTAGTTGATGAACTGTTTAAATTTCTGTTTTATCAACTATTTGGATTATATAGTTTTATTTGATGTACTGATTGAATGGTTGCATCATTTACGGATCATATGTATGGTATGCACCGGTATGAGACGGTGTTATACGGAGGGACGGAGTAGATCAAAACACTAATCCTTACCCATTCATACATATGGAATGGATTAACTAAAACAGTTAACTCCTACATGGATTCATGTCCTGTCATCTAAAACAGTTGAACGACATAACGGATAGTTGCTTTATTTTTTCTGTATTAAGAAGGATTTAAATATTTATATTTATGGTGATGTAATACGAGCTTGAGTCTCCTGATCACGGTTAGGGTGCGTATATCACAAAGGATAAGTAGCTAGATAGAGCTAATGTTCCCTGGTAGTCTAGGGCACATGCACACCGTAATGTGTGAATTATATGTTACCTGTTATTCAGGCTGAACTACACTATAGGCTGGTGAGCGTCCTATAGTGTGTACTTATATCTATATGGATTACTTTAGCTATTGTTGAGCTATCTAGGATGTATCTGTGTATCAGGTTTATATATGGATTATAGTAGTATGGAACTTGCATGTGGGTCTGACCCACCCTTATTTTTCAGGTGTTCGACAATACCAGACTTAGAGCTTGATCGTGATGATGCAGATATAGTCACTCAAATCTTCCGACTAAATAGGATGTTCTTTCTTATTTTGGTTTTTTTAATTTTGTTTCTCTAGTTTTATAATTTGGATTATTAGGGGTCCACTAGTTGGATTCCCGAGTTGTATCAATTGGAATGTTTAAATATTATTAAAGTTTTGTCATTGGAGGTTTTTACATTTAGAATTCCTTTTAGCGTATTATTTTATCTTTTACTTCTTTTGTACTCTTGTTTGTTTACATATTAATTGTTTGGTATCTCTCGATTCTGTGCCCGGACTTGATCACCCGTGACTGTAGAATTGAGGGGTATCACAGTTGGTATCAGAGCACTCTAGGTTCTAGTGTCCTTAGGAATGTCTTTCATTAGATGACATCCGCGTTGCGTCTCTTAAAACTTAGAGTCATGTTAGGATTCGTTGTACTCTTTTACGGTTCGTTAGGAGGAGCAGCTGATGTCAATTATATTTCATAATTATGGAATGGTTGGCACTAGGAGGAGGATGGGGTCTCAGGCAGAAGCGATACAGACCCAAAGGAGTAAAGGAGTACGTTATCAAGTTCTTTAGCAGAAGCAGAACTGGGGATCGAAGGGTTCATTCCGGTTGGCGTTACTTTTAAAAGTATAAGCCAAATAAGGATTTAGGAATGTGTTTGAGGTCTCTATATAACAGGACTAACACGATTTTAGTTGTTCTCATAAAGGAGACAAATGAGGAATAGGAGTCCAAAGAGGATTCTGGTGGAGGAGATTTCATCATACCCAAGAAAGAGGGTATTGAATCTTGAAAATCAAGGAACGCGCTAAGGTGATCTTGTTCGCTAATAGAATAGTGAATGTTGTTGGTAGAGTTGGGGTGGATTGACCTACATATAGTTAACCTTTCGTATTACCTTTAAAAGAGGTAGATAAAGGGAACTCTTCGGGAGTTTAGGATTGGATGGAGTTCTTCTTAGAATAAAACAATGATATTATATCACGTTCCGGGGAGTATGAGGATCAGGTTGTGACGTTCTAAGTTACTTTAAAAAGCTACGTTGGACGGTTTGCATTCCGCGTATAAGGGGAATGATGGTTAAGCCTTTGGAATTTGCTTAGGCAAATGGATTTTTGTTTTAAGCTGTGTTTATAGGATATGTTTTAAGGTTCGATAATTACCTACGAAACTATAAAAGGAAATTATGAACCAATCTCGTAAGATTGATTCCAACATGGATTTTCTTTTCTAGAAAGAACGATGTTTTAAGTAGGGTTATCTTTTATTTTATTGTATGTGCCTTATTTGTTTATTTTTTCGTCAATTATTCAGGATTGGGAATGTGGTTTAGTTTGGGGCACAAGTGTGTGGTCAGCCAACTACTATTTTGGAGGACTAGCATTAATTACGCTAGGATTTTGAGCATATGGTCATAGTATTTGGTAGATATACATTTTTTTAACCAATCTATTGGACTTAGACATGTGTAGTGATAGTATATTTTCGGGATGGGATAGTTAAACCAGTAGTACGAGTCAAATAGTCTAGTACGATTGGTTTGATATGCGTTAATGCCACGATAATTTATCGAAGGTACTGACTTTGTTGAACATTTTTTTGGAAATTTCAAAAGTTGCTTCCAAGTTAGCAAGAGGATTTTGTACTGGGTTAAGTACTCATTGGAATGACACTGACTGAGGATCGTAGATGGATTAACTATTCATCAGTCTATTCTTAATCAAGAATTTTATTCATAAAGTCATTAGGAGGAGTTGTCAGGGTTTACATATCGAGGAGGAAGCAAAGTCTCTTTATTTGCACAAATAATATAAAAAAAAAAAAAAATTTAAGTTAAGTTTCGCAACAAATAGTTGTTGTTAGGAAATTGCTGACTATTTGGAGGATGGAAAGTTTCCATTTTCTTGTACAGTTAGACAAGAAGTCTAATAGACTCTTACTTGTGTGAGGGAAATAGTATGTTAAAGAGATGCAGGTGAGACCGAACACCTAAATACAGAAGAGGTGCACGGTGTATATGAAAAAGTCGTAGTTAGTTGACTTTGGATAAATAGAATTATCGATTGACTCGGTAATTTGGAAGGAGTTTGTCTATCCTAGAGGAAACATGATGCTTCACGAAATGAAGCAAATGTTTGGGGGACTGGCAGGAGGTGGGACACAGTGATTTTGTCTTAAAGTCTTTTATCTACTAGATAATACAGATAGACCATCAGAGATCGCTAAATCCTTGCAACAATTTTTCTTACTTAAGTACCCGAATGTAGTGAGAGGGTGTTGATTCTACACAAGGGTCAGGATTCTAATTGAGATATTGCTAGACTGATAAAAATTAAATCAGCTTCATTTTGTCTATTTTGGAACTGGTAAGATATCAGTTCATACGAATAGCATGGATCACGAGACAGCTTCGATGGATAGAGGTGGTGATTCACACTTCGCATTAAGTTTCGTTTGGTGGAAGTAATAGGGAGGAGGATGATCTTATCAACCTATAAGGTAATTAAACTTTCGGTGGTTATTGTGAAATTCGTTGCGTTTTAGCATGTGGAAATAATAACACTTGCTATTCCTAGGGAAAGGGAGGCGGTCAACTTAGAATATTTGAGCTGACCCCACAGGAGGTAGTACTTTACTCAGAGGAGTAGGGTACTGAAGAAGGATTGGTAGTTGTCTTACTGATTCCAGGAAGGTCGAAGTGACTAAGATGTAAAATTCATAAATTTTACGGTACAGTCAAATGGTTAAGAATGGCAGCACGACATACCAGGTTCGTCTTGGTGAGCTGGTACGGATAGAGATATGTATATCACTGTCTCTAAGTGTACCTCATGTTAGCGTAAGGGAAAATTGATACTTGGATGTCAGTGGAGGTTTTTAGCCACTCCCTATATCAAAATGGGGGTAGGGCTAATCAGAAGTGGATGGATGGGCGAAATTTGTCAACATTGGATGGAATTTTAATTTCATATCGATTAAAAGTGGTGGATAGAGCAAGTTGCTTATGGACATTACCTCTAATAGTAATTACCTGGGGAGTTTCTTATCAGGTCTACACTGCACTAATAACAGATTTATGGCATGTGGTTATTCCTTATAGTGAATACAAGGTGCTATATCAAAAGAAATTTATGTAGGTGTTGGAGCAATAACTTTGCTTCACATCTCTAGGCCGGAGATTGGATCGAGACATTATATTTGATCAAGACGGATATGCTTAGGATATATATCCTAGGTTTGCAGGGGTAATTGAAGGTGTCATTTCGCTTTTCAGTTATTACCTATGTTATTGTTGGCACAGGGACGTTAGTGTGCCAACGGTTAAGGTTTTGGATATTATGTAGTGCTCAATATTGGGTAAGATTGGATCACTGATAGGTACAACCTAGGAGTTGAAAATTTCTGGTTTTTCCTAAAACATAAAAGCCTTGTATATTGGTTGTTTGGGTTGAATTTTGGTGGAGCTCATATAAAATAGCGGCGCCACACGAAAACGGAAATGAATTTAGACATTAATTCAGGGTTTCGTGAATTCCGAGGACGGAATTCTTTTTGTTAGGGGGAAGAATGTAATACCCCTAGTTTTCAAAAGGATAAAATGGGAATTTAATTTTTATTTTTATTGCATTTTTATTTAATTATGTGACTTATGTGTTTTGTTCCTTAATTGATTAACTGTGTTTATTTAAATTAATTGTTTAAGTGTATTGGGGTATTTCTTTAATTAATTATTTAACTGTAATTGTTTATTGGTTGTGTTTTTAGATGTATAATTGTGATGTAATTTAATGATTTGATTTATTTGTATTAAATAACGTGTATATTAGTATGCTTTATTTTTTTTAATGATGTTAGGGTTTATGTTTTTGTAATCACGTTGGGTTATGAAGTAGCCGACATATAATTAGGCTGGAATTAGGATAAGGGTTTTATAGAAGCTTATATATATATAAGCTATATGTTTGCAAGGGTTGGAGAACCCTTTTTTCCCGTAACACAAAGAGGCTTTGAGGGGAAAACATAAATAGAGAAACAGAGAGGGTTTTGGGAGGCAAAACAGAGAATGTCTTGAGAGTTAAACAGAGGGGCAAGGGATTTGTAAAGGGGATTTACTCGTGGGTTAAACCAAGAAGCAACACAGAAGTGAACAGTGGTCAGAGAAGGGGAAACAACCTTGAGGTTGTCGGAACTCAGAGACGATGGTATAGGTTTCAAATCGAAACCTAAAGGCAAGTTTCATTCTATCTCCTTCCTGTAAACTTATGTTATGTGCATTCTAAATTGACTCTAGGAATTTAATTAAACTTTTAAAATGGACTGTGTGCATGTTAGATTAGTTTGTAATCTAGTTTGCATTCTTATAACTGAAATTGTTATTCCTTGCATAAACTGTGTTATTTTTGGTTTGAACTTGTATCAATCAATTCATAATAGAAATTGAAGAGTTTCTAGGACTGTTGGGACTTATCTTAAACCTTAAGAACTTTAAAAACACTTTGGAACAGAGGATAGAAATTTACCAAAATCAAAGAAGACGAACAGAGGAAACATAAACTGTTTTTGTTTTCGGTTTACATTTTTGTCAATTAATTCATACTGGAAGGTCAGGAGTTTCTAGGATAATAAGAACTTAAATTGAACCCTAGTTATGTTAAAAATATTTGGGATAGGGACGTTGAACTTCGCCGGAAGCACAGAAGATCATCGGATGAAGCAGAGACGAAGCAGAGGGGGCTCTCAGGGGGAGAGCCAGCTCCCCAATGGAGGGAGCTGGCTCCCATGAAGAGAAAGCCAACTCTCCATGAGGGAGAGTTGGCTATAGATGTTCAAGAGCTGGCTCCAAAGGTTCTGGAGCCGGCTCCCTTGGAAAAAACCCCTATGGTACGGGGTGTTTTGCAACAATTTTCTAACTGTAAGGGTTGAAATTTAGTTTTAGAAATCTAATCTAGGTATTTTTGGAAGATGTTCTAAATTTGTTAATTACTCAGAAAGGTTGTTTTAGGCTATGACATCATGAATTATAAATATTAGTTGTACATGCTATCGAGGAGAGAGGAAGATGTTTAATGCTAGAGGTTCTAGCAAAGTAACTGGACTGGAATGGAAGTTATTTTTTGGGGTTTTATATCAAAGATATACACTATATTTAAGGCCCTGGGAGTTAGTTTTTGCTGTATTAATAGACTTCATAAAATTTTAAATAGTAATTTACATGTCGTCACGGAATATGGAAGGTTTAATGCTAGCGGTTGTTTTGGAAAAGTAAACAGACTAATAGGAGTGTGGCTATAGAATCTGACTGTATGTGCTCAGTTTATATATCTAAGTATCAGTATATCATACTCCGGACTTACAGTTGGGGATTAAATAAACGCCATGGAATTTAAATGTTAATTTGCATGCCGACAAGGATTGGGGAGGATTTAAATACTAGTCTTTATTTTAATAATGTAGATGAACTAGTATGGATGGATTGGTTGGGAATTCTAATATAATGTGATCAGTTTAAAATTCTGAAAATCATTTTATCATGTTATGGATATTAATTGCTGAACTAATATAACTCCTATTCTGTTAATTATATAGGGATTGGATAGTTTAAATTGGTTATCATTACTGTAGCAATTTAAATGGATGTTTCATGATTTTAAATCATGTAGTGCATGCATAATAGAATCTTGCTTATATCTGATGGCTATTATATCAGACTCTGGATGTTTTTGAATTTCTAATGAATGTACATCATTTGTGGATCATTTGAATTATATGTACCGGTATAGGATGGTGACATATCAGGAATGGATTAGATCAAAAAGCTAAGTCCTACCCCTTTATTACATACGGAATGGATTAACTAAAATAGTTAACTCCTACATGGATGCATATCTTGTCAACTAGAATAGTTGAATGACATAACAGATGGATGCTTTACTTTTCTGTACTAGGAAGGATTTAAACATATACTTATGATGCCGTGATACGAGGTTAAGTCTCCTGATCACGGTTAGGGTGTGTATATCGCCTAGGACTGATAACTAGGCCTAATGATGTTTCCCTAGTTGTTCTACTCGGGTTGAGATAGATTATGTGGGTTGGTGAACGTCCTATAGTGTGTACTTATATCTATATGGATTACTTTAGCTATTGTTGAGCTATCTATGATGTATCTGCGTATCGAGTTTATGTATGGATTATAATAGCATGGAACTTGCATGTGGGCTTGACCCACCCTTATTTTTCAGGTGTTCGACAGTACCAGGCTTAGAGCTTGATTGTGTTGATGCAAATACAGTCACTCACTCTTCCAACTCAATAGGAATTTCTTTCTAATTTTAGTTTTGGATGTTAATTATGTAAAGATTTTATTTAGAATTATTAGGGGTCCACTAGATGGATTCCCGAGTTGTACAGATTGGGAAGTTTAATATCATTGGAGGTTTTTCCATTTAGAATTCTTTTCAGCATATTGTTAGTATTTCTTTTCAGTTTTTGGACTCTTACTTGTTTATATATTGATTACTTGGTATCTCTCGGATCTGTGCCTGAACTTGATCACCCATGGCTCTAGAATCGAGGGGTATCACTGTTGGTATCAGAGCATTCCAGGTTCTAGTGTCCTTAAGAGTGTCGTTCGTTATATAACTTCTGCGTTGCATCTCTTAAAACTTAGAGCCATGTTAGGATTCGTTATACTCTTTTATGGTTCATTAGGAGGATCAGCTGATGTCAATTATATTTTATAATTATGGAATGGTTGACACTAGGAGGAGGATAGTGTCTCAGGCGAAAGTGATACAAACCCAAAGGAGTAAAGGAGTACGTTATCAAAGGGTTTTTTTCGGTTGGCACTACTTTTAAAAGTATAAGCCGAGGAAGGATTTAGGAGTGTGTTTTTAGTTTCTGCATAACAGGACTAACACGATTTTAGTTATTCTCATAAAGGAGACAACCGAGGAATAGGAGTTCGAAGAGGATTCTAGTGGAGGAGATTTCATTATACCCAAGAAAGAGGGTATTGAATCTTAAAAATTAAGGATCGTGCGAGGGTGATCTTGTTCGCTAATAGAATGGTGAATGATGTTGGTAGAGTTGGTGTGGATCGACCTACATATAGTTAACCTTTCGTATTACCTTTAAAAGACGTAGATAAAGGGAACTCTTCAGGAGTTTAGGATTGGATGGAGTTCTTCTCAGAATGAAACAGTGATACTATATTACATTCCGGGGAGTATGGAGATCAGGTTGTGACATTTTAAGTTGCTTTATAAGCTACATTAGATGGTTTGCATTCCGCGTATAAGGAGAATGAAGGTTAAGCCTTTTAAATTTGCTGAGGCAAATGGATTTTTGTTTTGAGCTATGGTTTGAGCTTATGTTTCAAGGTTGAATGATTTCCTTCAAAATTGTAAAAGGAGATTGTGAACCAATCAAGTAAAGTTGTTTTGAAAGAAACTTTCTTTTCTGGGAGGAACAATATTTTATGTAAGATTTATTTTTTTTCTTATGTGTGCATTATGTGTTTTATTTTCGTAAATTTTTTAAGATAGGGAATGCGGTTTAGTTGGGGACACAAGTGTGTGATCAGCTAACTACCGTTTTGGAGGAATAACATTAGTTACGCTAGGATTCTGGGCATGTGGTCATAGGATTTGTAAGTATACCTACCTTTAGCCAATCTAATGAACCTAAACATGCATAAATATAGTACATTTTCAGGATGGGATAAGTAAACCAGCAGTTCGAGTCAAATAATGTAGATTCGATTGATATGCTATAACACCACGATGATATATCGGAGATACTGACTTTGCTGAACATCTTCTTAGAAATTTCAAAAGTTGTTCCCTAGTCGGCAGGAGGATTTTGTACTGGTTTAAGTACTTATTGGAATGACACCAACTGAGGATAGTGGATAGACTAACTAATCATCAGTAAATTTTTAATCAAGAATTTTGTTCATAAGGGGGTATCATTAGGAGGAGTATCAAAGTTGCATATCGAGGTGGAAGCAAAGTTTCTTCATTTGCACAAATAATATGGAAATTTGTTTCGAAGTCACAGTTCGCAACAAACAGTTGTTGCTCAAAAATTGTTGACTACGTGGAGGATGGAAAGATTCTATATTCTTTTGGAGTTAGACAGAAGGTCTAATAGACACATACATGGGATTAGAAACGTAGGATGTCAAAGACTTAAAAGTAAGACTAAACATCTAAATAGGGAAGCTGATGTTACCGGACTAATGATACTTTCATTACATAAGTTGGAAGGAGGATGTAAAGACTGAGTTTCACAATTCTTAGTTCTGTATTTATCTTGTTGAATACATGATGCTTCACGGAAGGAAGCAGATGTTTGGAGGATAGGCAAGAGGTGGGATACGGAGGCTGTGTCTCAAAAATATTTTATCTAGCAGATAATTCAGATGGACCATCAGAGATCATTAGATCCTTACAGTCACTTCTCATACTAGAGCAGGACTGACATAGTAAATTCCACGGATCTAGATGAGAGATTTCTAATTCTACACAAAGGTCAGGATTCTGTTGGGATAAAGCTTGACTAATAAAGTTTAATCAGCTTTATTTTGTCTGTCTTGGAACTGGTAAAATATCAGTTCATACGAATTGCACGGGTCACGAGACAGCCTAGATGGATAGATGTGGTGATTCACACTTCGCATTAAGTTTCTTCTAGTGGAAGTAATAGGGAGGAGGGTATCTTATCAACCGATATGATAATTGAACTTTCGATGGTTATTGTGCAATCCGTTGACTTTTAGCATGTGGAAATAAAAACAGTTGCTATTACCAGGGAAAGGGAGGCGGTCAACTGGGAATGTTTGAGCTGACCCCACAGGAGGTAATATCTTACTCAGTTGAGTTCAGGGTACTGAAGGAGGACGAGTGGTTTGTCTTAATGATGTCAGGAAGGTTGGAGTGACAGAGATGTAAAATTAGTAAAATTTTATAGGACAGTTAAATGGTTATAAGTTGTAGCACGAGATACCAGGTTCATTTTGGTGAGTCGGTACGGATAGGGACATGTACATCACTGTCTATAAGTGCATAACTTGTTAGCAGGATTGAAAGTGATACCTGGATATCACTAGAGCTTTTAGCCACTTCTTATATCAACATGGAAGTAGGACTAATCAGAAGTGGATGCATGGGCGAAATTACCAACATTGGTTGGAATTTTAATTCTATATGGGTTAAGAGTGGTGGATACAGCATGTTGTTTATGGACATTACTTCTAGTAGTAATTACCTGGGGAGTTTTTTATCAGTTCTAGACTGCACTGATAATGGAGTTATAGCATGTGGTTATTCCTTATAGTGAATACAAGGTGCTATATCAAGGGAGTTTTCTGAGGGTGTTGGAGCAACAACTATGCTTCGCATCTCTAGACGAAAATTTGATCGAAATATTATATTTAATCTTGGTGAATGTGCTTAAGATATATATCCTAGGTTTGCGCGGGTAATTGAAGGTGTTACTTCGCTTATAATGAGACCTTGCCTTTCTATAAAGTTACCTTAAAGAGAACTACTCTCTTTTGTTTTGATTGTGCGCGGTTTGGGGGCTATAGTCGGATTTTACAGATAGTTGAACTCGTACATAGGAGTTTTCTATCAGGAAATGGTTGTTTGGGAAGATTTCCATATAGGAAGCAATGTGTCTTAGAAAAAAGTTAGTTTTATGTATTACACTGACTTTTCACGAATTTTGTTTATCGATCTAGGCAGTAGCCTATTTCTTAGCGTTACCAATTAGTTAGCGCTGGATGCATGGGAATTTTAAGCGGTTGTTCTACGGAACTTGGAGGAATAGGGATCGTTACCCTTCATTAAATATTCGGTAGAATTGGATCGTTGATAGAAACAACCTAAGAGTTATACATGTATGGTATTTCTTAAACATAGAAACTTGGTTATTGTTGGTTGTGTTGGAATTTGGTGGAGCTCATATAAAGCTGTTATGCCACACGAAAACGGAAATGAATTTTGAAAGGATATTAATTAAGAGTTTCATAAATTCCGAGGACTCAATTCCTTTTGTTAGGGAGGAAGAATGCAATACCCTTAGTTTTTGAAAGGATAAAATGGGAATTTAATTTTGATTTTTATTGCATTTTTATTTAATTATGTGACTTATGTGTTTTGTTCCTTAATTGATTAATTGTGTTTATTTAAATTAAATGTTTAATTGTATTGGGGTAATTCTTTAAATTACTTATTTAACCGTAATTGTTTATTGGTTGTGTTTTTAGATGGGTAATTGTGATTTAATTTACTTATGTGATTAATCGGTGTTTTAGTTAACCTGTGTTTTTATATGACTTATTTGGTATCTATTTTTATATGGTTGTGTATTTAGTTAAGGTTAAGGTTTCGTATATTCACGTTTGTAGCCGACTTAGAATTAGTTGAATTAGAATTAGGTTTCTGTAAAAACCTATATATATATATATATAGAATAGTATGGTCTGCTAGGGTTGAAAAGCCTATTCACGTAATAGTCTTGAGGGGAAAAAACAAAGGCACATGGAATGGTTTTGAAAGGCAAAACATAGAGGGAAATTAGGAGAACCAATTAGGTTTTCAGCTATGGACTGAAGGTGTATCACGGAGAAAGGACGAGGTTGATGGTGAGATAGAACTGGAATGGTAGGAAGGTTGCCGGTAGTCATTAGTTCATCGGAGGAATTAGAGACGGGGTTAAAAAGTTTCACACTGAAACTTAAAGGCAAGTTTCATTCTATCTTTTTTCTGTAAACTTGTGTCCTGTGCATTCCTAGGGAAACTCCAGAAAATTTATGTTATTAAAATCAACTATGTATACATGCTAAAGTTTGAATTGTAGTTTGTTAATTGTATGTGTATATGTTTGATTTACGTTTAAAGTTTATTGCATGTTTTATGATTTTAACTTGTTTAAATTATGTATAAAGAACCAAAGAAATGCTTAAGGTTAATCTGGACTTAAAACAGTAGCCTTAGGACCTTAACGGAGGAAGACAAAGTCGCTGGAGCCGTGGAAGATGAACTGTCACAGTTCGGTCGACTGGTTTAGTGCACATATCGACCGGCTTGCATGAACTGGTAGACACCTTGGTGATTCGGTCGACCGGTTGGCTGAAACCGATTGACACCTTGGGGAAAAACATCAACTGGTTATTAAACCAATCGACATCTTTGATGAATCAGTTGACATCTTTTAGGTACAGTGGACTTTTGCAAACCAGTTGACACTTGAAAATTACACATCAACCGGTTTGTGTAAACCGGTTGACACTTGGAAAGTATACATCAACTAGTTGGGGTAAACCGGTTAACACCTAAAAGCTATACATCAACCAGTTTAGGTAAACCGGTTGACTCCTAGAAACTTTACATCAACTGGTTTAGGAACTTTGTGAACTGTTTGGTCCAATGTTATGTTGTTCCTATAGAACAAGTTTGGGGTAATTTTATTAATATCAGAGTATATAAATTAGCCCAATAACTTACTGGATTGCATAATATACCTAGATATGCTAAGTAT
>JAOTQH010004292.1:0-18911 GCA_025631255.1 Cornus kousa | reverse complement strand
ACCCAAAACCCAAAATTAATTAATTTTTTTGTCCTTTCTCTCTTCTTTCTCTTTCTCTCTCTCTCTAACCTAACCCTTCTCTGTGGACCCATTTTCTCTAACCTAAATCTTCTCTCTAACCTAACTCTTCTCTACAATCCTAAAACGAACGACGAATCTTGAAAGTTGAGAGAGGGGGCCAAGCTTGAGAGTTGAGAGACAGCAGCAGAAGCTTGCGAACAGTGAACCCAAACTGGAACAGCCGGCTATGGAAACTGAAAGAAATGGGTTTTGATTTTTTGAATATTCCGAAATAATATGCCAATATGGGTTTTGATATAGGTAATAAGTTTTGAACTTTTGATTCTTGTTGATTTTGTATTTGTAGTTGTAGTTGTAGTTGTAGAGAGAGAGAGAGAGAGAGAGAGAGAAAGAAAGGGGGGGGTGGCAATTTCAGAGTTGAGATTTGAGAATGAGAATGGAGATGGAGGCGATTGGGGATGCTGATTTGCCCTAAAAAAATATATATTTTTAGTAATAATATAATCAAATATATATTATATATATATAAATTTCCATGGAAAAAAAATTATATTAAAAAAAAAAATTCAATCCGTCAACACGACCCAACCCGCCAGAAAAATATTCGGTCCGGGTTATGACCACAATCCATGTTTAGTACAACTCGGGCTGGCCCAATCCAACCCGATTTGGATTGAGATTGGGTTGGAGCTGGGCTTAATTGGGCCAGCCCAATTTACAGCCCTAAACATGACCCACTTTTATTTTAGCTCAAAGTTGGCTTGAATACACTTTATTTATTAATTTTCAAAACTAGTTTCCAATATCAATTTTGGCCAAAGAGGTACAACCCATGCATGTTCACCCAATAGTTACAAACTATGACTGTTCGAGCTGAGCAAGAGTGCCTGGTGATGGTTCGAGTAAACCGAACTGGCACCTGTATGTCTATCCTCATTTGTAATCAAAATTCTGTTCTCTCCTCTAAACTGTGCAAACCATATTGTTTTTATTCCTTCTACCTTCTTAATCTAATTCAATTCAAGTTTATTTCTTTTTGGTTCGTGTCGGGTTCCCCGTATTTGGTTCGACAGTTCAATTGATTCTGAGTTACCACAACCAATTGAAGAAGGATTGTTGTACGTTGAAAGACAGTCGCCAAGAGGCCTATTGGGAAAATAATGTCTCAAAGAAATAGAATTTCATTACAGCCTTGGTCTTAATCCAGTTCCTTATTTATTAATTATATATTAAAATTGTCGCATTTAATAATAGTTACATATATATTTTTATTTACATTTGATAGGACATCCAACCGTATTTTTCACAGCTAACACAACTATCACAACAAATAATAAATATTCACAATACTTGATTGGTCAAAGTTTGAAACAGTGTTAAAATGTGGGAATCTAGAATCATTTCACTTAAAATAAAATGAGATTCTTGCCTTAGACATCCGATCATTGTGCTTGTCGTGCTTGTCTCTGTCGAAGTGATTTAGAATCCACATAGTTCTCCAAAGAGGGAGAAATAAAAAGGGAGAGGGAAATGACGATAGTAACTACCCAATTAGCATATCATATGGAACAAGGGAATTTAAAAGAACAGAAGGGGGGACAAAAAGGGTAAATGACAAAACAAAAAATTGTAGAATTTTGACTAGGGTGAGTTCCAAAATGCAACTTTAGGTTGTAGCCACCCAAAAAGGCTCCCAATTACATAATCCTTCTTTGCCGCGCCCACCTTCCTTGCATCTAGTTGGCCTTTGGAACTTCTCCATTCCCATTTCAACCCCAGCATCAAAACTATTTCCATCCATGTCCTCCACACATGCAACACTTTCTCCTCCATCATCTTCTTGCTCTTCAAATTCTTCTTCCTCCTCCTCTTGTTCTTCATCATTTGCCTCATTTTCAAACACACCCTTTTCATTTTCCTCACTGCTTTCGTCGTTTTCTACGGCGGCGGCCACTTCCGAGTCAAAAGTAGTTCCATCACAATCTTTCAAAAAGGATAGCCGAAGACGGCCATTGCTTCTCTCAGCTTGAAGATAAGCATGAGTCGATGGGGCCTCCACCGCGTTGATAATCAATCTACCGCCTTCACGGTGGGGCCTAATCTGGACCGGTTTCGCGCCACTCATGGTTGTCAAGGGAGGCGGAAAATTCCTAGCACTCACTTTCCTAGATTCCACACATTGCCGCGACTTTGGCTGCTCCCTTGTTGGAGACTTTCCACCCTCACAACCCAATGAAGGGAAGGAGAAAATGCTGCTTTCAACTATGTCAGTCCCGGTTTCGCTACCCAAATTCTCGGTACACAATTCCAAGCTCTTATCACTTAGAATGGAGGAAGACCTCTTCCCCAAAGGAGGGACATATGGGCTTTCTTTGCTCATTTCTTCTTTGGGATCACTTTGGGTGGTGTTGGAGAGAGCTTGGAGGAAGCTCCAACCACCCTGCTCGACATTGGAGGACATGTGGTGGTCTTCACAGACATTCAGAGCATTCTTGTTGATTTCTTTGTATTGAGACTTCTCTTCTAAAATGGATTCAGAGAAGTGTGGTCTTGAAGCCAGTTTGAGCCTCAGTGTCCTCGTCTCCATGAGCTGGGAATCGAGACATGACTGCAATCCTTGACACACCACTGTGGACATAGTGATAGAAACTGATGGAAATGTTCAAAATTTGAGAAGAGAGGATTTAAGAAAGTGATTTTTATTTTTATTTTCCTCTTTCCCTCCTCTGTTCTGAGCAGAGGAAAAACAGAGGAAATTGGGATTTGGAGTACAATGAAAAGGTCACATATATATAGAGAGAGAGAAAGAGAGAGAGAGACAGAGAGAGATTGGGCAAGGTGGGGGAGGTAGAGGAGAGGAGAGGTGGTTAAACATGATGGATAAGTGGGGAGGTGGGTGTGGATTTATAGTCACCAAAAGTGCCCTAGTGGTGTACTGTAGAGAGAGAAAGAGAACCTTTTTGCACCACTTGAATTATACAATTTTTAATCTGCCACACACTGCAAAAGAGAAAAAAGAAATAAATTAGCAAGCCCTCATTATCTTTAAGTGGGTAGAAAAATGAATTTGATAGGGATGTATACACATGTGTACATGAGTGTAGTAGAAGAGGAGACAGAAGGTGTGTTAACACATTGCTCCAAAATACCCAGCTTTATTATTCCAATTTTCTCTTAGTTCCAAGAGAAAGCCAACAAAAGTCCAGTAAACAAAATGATTCTACCAAATATTTCTTGACAGTGATCGCCAATTACGGCCTCCACAATATTGGACTTTTTTTTTTTCTTTTCAAAAGAGTAATGGTAACTATTTTTACTAGACTATATAACCGACTTGATTTGACAATTAATGATTATCAAGTATCTCTAAAAAATATTTTTATTTTTTGGACAACAAATTTAGTTGGACTTTTTTTATTGGGATTACTTTTATGGTTCACAATTGCAGTATCAGTTGCGGTATCGGTTACAGTGTAAGGAGTTCAGTCGAATATTAGTATAAACAATTCAAATCGACCAATTTATGAAAGTGTGTAACAGTATTAGATCTTTAAAAAAAAATTAAGAACCGACCTATACGACAAACGATGATTACTTCAAAAATCAATCGATTTTTTTATATATGTAATCATAAAATTTATATGAGTAATATATTATTCACTAGGATCCACAACCCACTCATATCACAAAGATATCCCTTCTTTCATGCATGATTCAGATGCCTAGGAGTCAAAACCTATGTTGATGGCATTCAAAAGGAAAACAGGGCAAAAAAAACATCACAGCCCACACAATTTGAAATTTCTAGGAATTGAAGGTAACTTAAAATGCACATTATTCATGCCCTCAGCATATGTGAATGTAACATAACCACCTCCTTTTTCATATTTCAAAACAAAAATATCAAAAGTTGATGCATATAATATATGGCATCATGGTAGTATTCTACAAATTGAAGGGCAATTAATTAGGACACATGTCAAAATGTGTTTTGAAAAATTGTTTCTAGGTTTGAGAATGGACGGCATGAATTCTGTCAGTGTGTCATGAACCTCATGATTATTGTCATTAGCTCTATTTTAAATTAACATGTTTTTGACTAAAGGGAATGGTGCATGGATTGTGTAACTACTCCGTTTCGTATTAAAAGTTTATCTCGATAATTATGATTTATAATTTTGTGAATCACAATTTTTAAAATAATTTTTAATATGAGACTGAAGGGATGCTATTCAAATGATTTGTCATAAAAAAAAAGTTCATATCAAAATATCCAAAAATAAAATTATATTAGTTACTTAAAAGTGACAATTCAATTTGATAGAAAATAATAATAAAGTAACAATTTCCCATTTTCCCTTGCTAAAAATCAGAAGAAAGAGAATAGATATAAAAGTTTAACTAAATTGTATGATTTGTTATAAATAAAATTTAATACAAAATTTTGACTGCATAAATAAAAAAGAAAAAATATATATTAAAGACAACTCTTTCAAAATTTGTTTGTAATTAAGGTGAAAAAACAGTTAGTTCATGGGTGTTATAATAAGGTGCCAACTTATTACGGCTTTTCTCATTGGGCAAAGGGCGTGATTTCTGGTCTCACTTGATTTGACCATACTCTTTCTTCTACTCAGTACTTCACAAAAGATTGCTACCAATGCTAGCATGACTTTTAAATGTAACCATGTGAATCTCGAAAAATTATTATTTACGGTCGTTATAGATGGAACCATGTGAATTTCAATAAATTATTATTTATAATCGTTTTAGATGCAAATATGTGAGTCTAAATAAATTATTGGTGCCGGGGATATATGAAAGTAATAATAAATCACTTAATCCAATGTCTCTCTTGCAATTAATAATTTCTCGTACATCACAAGCTTAACCCAACTTTTTATTTGTTACTAATTGTGTAACCTTCAACACCCCCAAGAATTGAAAGATCTTTCTTTTTCATGAATGACTGGCAAAATGAAAAAAAAATCTATTAACAAGCCAACCTTTTGTTCATTTTTATTTATTTAAAGAATATGTTTTTCCTATTTTAAAAATTCTTTAATGTACTGCACATTTTATAATTTACAAATCAATTCATTTTATTTTCATTATTATTAAAGAATAATTACAGTTACCTCTCATGTGGCTTCAAAAATAACAGTGACCTTCTTACTTTTATTATTATTTTATGTATAATATATATTTTTTGAGTTATTTAGCGGAACAAGCACACTTGAGAGTGCAGTACAACAAAGAGTTGTATGCTACATTCAGAAAGGATGAATCGCTCCTGAAGAAAAATCTATTGATTCTTTCTCAATTAATTGAACCGTAAGTGTGATGATTAGTTTACTTCACGGGTTTTAAATAAAATTTGAGCATGATATAAAGACAAGAATGTCAAACTCATACCTGACTAATGAATGGTTGATGTTATTTAAGCAATTTAAAGAAAATGTAAGTGTAATTATTTCTATTTTTAACATCATTATGAACCTAGCTGGAATTTAGTACTGGTGTCTGTAAGAGTGTGCGAAGACTCACCCTTTCAATGCATTCAAGGGAAATTCATTTGACCCCACTCAAGTTCATCATCAGCTCCCCATGTTTTAATGCTCAAATTCGTTTAAACAGAAATCACACTAATTGTACGGAAAGCTTACGCAAATTGCTAAAAGTCTTTTGCCATACAAATAAAGGAAGCAAATGAAATCATCTTCCACTAAGACAACCCTTTTGTTTGTCGGCTAGGTGTAGCCCTAATATAATAAAATCTCTCTCTCTCTCTCTCTATATATATATATATATATATCATCATAATAAAAGGTTGAGTGAACATGGAGAACAAACAGTGCAGCTTAACTTACATATACCCTAAGCCATGTGATCAAAAAGACAACAAATGACCTACCCTAAATGTTTAAAGTAAGGCCAGTTTCATCACCCAACAAAAGTGGGCGTTTAGGACATTTCACTGCCACTTTGAGGAGTTGGATTGTGATTTTTCCAACTGTGGATGTATGTAACAACCTCAGAGTAGGCAAAAAATGGAAAATTTAATCAGCTGGCAGTACCATCAGTGAGCATCTCAATATATTCTTGTTGTACTGAACAATTGCTTTCTCATATTCCTAATAATGCAGACTATTGTACATGCATCTTGCATAATCTTATCTAATATATATATGTCTTGTACTATTATTTTTATATACATATATAGGGGATATGGAAACTAAGGCTTAGGAATATGAGAAAAGTTGAATTTAATCTATATGTATGTACGTATATGTATACATCAATGTCATCTCAATAAGGCTTGGGTTACTGGTTCTGGGTTCCGGGTACTTGGATCGATGAACATGAAGAAACTTCGATCTCCTAAAGGCTTTGATCAACTTTTGGAAGTGTCCAACCATATACTGTGGTGTAATTCCATGATTAATCAAAAATCTCCCCAACATCTATTCACAATTTTTATTAATGTGTACAGGTGTTGTGTCACAGAGAATTGGATTTTTTATAAGATTCAATTAGCTATGGTTTATGTTTGATAGTTTGACAGAGAGAAAGAAAGCTAAGTAGGATGAATTAGGGAAAAAAGAAAAAAATAAAAAAAGGAGGAAACGGAATGATTTAGGAAAAATTAAAATAAGTAAGTTCGATGGAAGAGAGAAAGTGACGTGATAGGTAAGGCATGAATAATGTGCATTTTAATAAAATAAGTAAGTTGGATGAAAGAGAGAAAGTGACGGGATGAATATGAAGAAACTTCAATCTCCTAGAGGCTTCGATCAACTTTTGAAAGTGTCCAACCACATACTATGGTGTAATTCCATGATTAATCAAAAATCTCCCCAACATCTATTCACAATTTTTGTTAATGCCATGTTGTGTCACAGAAAATTTGATTTTTTTTATAAGATTCAATTAGGGTCTATGTTTGATAGTTTGAGAGAGAAAGAAAGTTAAGTTGGATGAATTAGGAGAAAAAAGGAAAAACACGAGGAACCGAATGATTTAGGAAAAAAATAAAATAGGTAAGTTGGATGGAACAGAGAAAGTGACGTGATGGGCAAGGCCTACAAGAGTTGGCCAGAATAAATTTTGACAGTACAAAATAAAAACACTGTCGTAATACCATTTAAGATGCAAATCTAAAAATTTATTTCATCATGTGTATAGTTACTCTTCATATAAATACCAAATCGTATACAAATTCTATATTTTATATTCTTCTATGATTGTTTTTCTTCTTAGTTGTTTGTTTAGGTTACCTCCCACCGAGATAAGACCATGATTGAACTACAATTGACAATATCAGTTTCTTAAAGCTTAGTCATATGTGAAAGGCTATTAATTATATACAAATAATTTTAGCAAGTGGCCAGACAAATATTGATACAAGTAGAATCGCTGCCCATCAAAAAGAAAAAAGAAGAAAAAAAAGAAGTCAAGCTTATCAAACTCTTCTAGGTCAAAAACAATTGGCACTGAAATGGTCATGCCAACCAAACAAAATCAGGACAGCATTTGTCGGTATAAATTTTCTTCTGAAGTTTAGGCTTCCAAAGACTCTTTGGGATAAGGACAGTTTGAATAAAACAGTCAGCAATTTAATTTCATGATGCTACTTCTACTTGGGATATGAATTTGCTAAAAATGCTTAAAGTGCCTCTTACTTTAGGATTGACCATTCCCTTAAATTTCAATTCCAATACACGATTTCATATTACGGATCATAACATAAGTATACTTACAAAAAAATAAGGAAGTTAAGGGAAGGGGGTCTCGAATACAGGCACAACTACTCGGGCAGCTGAACATTCATCAACTAAGCCACTGATAAAAAGCGTAAGTGTTAGACTTCATAATTATGATAACCATGCCAAAAGAAGAAAACGACATATGTATACGCGGATGCCTATCCGAAGCTTACCCACCCCTCGAAGGAAGATGCGCGATGCATGTTTTTATTTATTTATTTATTTATTTTATTTTATAAAATGGTATTAGAAAGAAGATGATGCATGTTGAATCTCAAACATGCATAACAAGTGGTCCTAAAGTACAGCCCACTAAACTGAAATAAACAAAAATATATATATATATATATATATATATTTAATTAGTAATCTAAAAGAGCATGCTTTTTGATCCTTCTCTCTCAGGTACAGAAAGCTCATTTGCTAGCAATTCCAACAATATTAATTATAAGTGAAGCCCACTAAGAGAGAGGGAGAGCATCAGAAAATATCCGAGTTAATATATGTCAGCTTTTGCTTGATTTTATCTAAATAACTCCCACTTGGAGAGAGAGAGAGAGAGAGAGTAAATTTGCATCAGAATCCGTTATTTGTTATTGTTTAAAACAAAGTGAGAACTTTTAAACTAATAATATTTCGTGTACATTTGGCCTTAAGTGCATAATAAAGTTCGCCATTTATTTAATATTTCACATTATTTCATAGATTTAAAAAAAAAGAAAAAAAGGTTTGACAAAGACAAGAGAATCGATTTTCATGGCTTACACAAGCAAGCATGTAAACAAAGCACACCTATCCCACCTTTTTGACCATGTTAGTGCCATTCACCGTTTCCTTTCCATTATTAGTAGCCTTTTCTCAATACTCTCTGTTTTTAAGCACAAGCTAGCCAACTCCAAACCATGCAAACATGTCACGCAGCAAGCACCCTAATTTTATTACTTATTAAAGACAATAATTTAGAAATGGTTTATTTTTATTTTATTTTATTTACTTTTTTTATTTTTTATTATCCAAGTTAAAACAATTGTATAAATATGAAAATATACAGTATGGTAGGTACAAGAGCATACATGGCCCAAAGCTTTACAGCCCATTGGGCTAAAACAATTAAACAACAGAACAGAACAATAAGGTCTGAAAATAAGGCCTAGGTCCATTCCAAGGGAAATTGATGAACCCCTAACAATATGGGAAAAGGATCCTCTCGGGCCGGAGAGGTCCTGCACAGAATTTAGTGATTGAGAAATGGGTCTCATTTATCAATTTAATCTCAACCATTGAATTCTGTGCAGGACACTGGAGAGGATTCTTGTTCAACAATATGAGGGGCAAAGGAAAAGAAAATCGGGCATTAGACAATGACCTAGTTGGTAGAATGCACAATTCCCTGAATTTTTTATCATCGGATTTAGCTCACTTAGCCCCAGATTGAACCATCAACCTTCCATTTTGATGTTGAAATTCAGTTCCATATTTGGCCGGGAAGGTGCGTATGCGTGTGTATATTCAGTTTGCTCATGGTACAACTTGAGAAAGCAGAAAGACACACAATAAATTCAGTTGACTATAGATTGTCAATCTCCATATTCGCAATAAATAAATCCCGTCTATTGAGTTGCTTGCGCTCTGATACTAATTTGATGGAATCACATTGTATTACTTAATAGAATTAATATATTACATTAGAGAGTAACCTGCTCTAATCCCAATTTGAGAAGAATTTTATCAATTAAATCAGAACGATATTAATTAAAGAATGACTCGATTGAGTCCGTACGGAAACAATCAAATCCTACGCGCAACAAGATCGTTTATTGTCTGTTAGACCTAGAGGGGTATGAATGGGTCATGTGAAATTTATGGATATTTTTCAACATTTTTAAATTCCTCGTTAAATATATTCTTCAATTTATCTCTCAATAATTACTTGTGAAAATAATAATTAACAATCCAATGGCAGTTCACAAATATGATGACACAATAAAACAAACTAATAAATAAAGATAAATAATAGTTAGAAAGGAGACAAACTAATATAGGTGGAAAAACTCTTAACAGAGAATGAAAAAATCATCGCGCAAGAAGGAATCCACTAATACTACGTTTGGTGTAGAGGAATGGAACGAAATGAAATACCCATTCTAACTATTTATTTGTTTGGTGTGCAGGAATGGAATGTAATGACCATTTTATTACAATGAAAATCCATTATAGAGAATGAAAATCCATTCCATTACTAAACCCATATTAAGAAAATCCATTCTATTACTAAACCCATATTAAGATTAAATATTTTTGTAATATTCCTAATAAGTCATTCATCACATTCCAATAAGACAAAAATCTTTATAAAAAAATCTTTGGCATTCCATTTTTCACGTTTACTGAACTTCTTTATTAGATGTGGTAAAGGTCTTTCACCTTCCCTCTCTTTCCAGAGCTGTCATTGACAAAAAGTTGCAGGACCTTCAACCAAATTGTAGGTATTAATCTCTTTATTTTCTGAGTATATTACTTTTTTTTTTGATATCTTTGTGTTGAAACGTTTTTGTGATTTTTTCATCTTTATCTCTTCCAACATTTATATATGGAGTAATGATAACATAAAATAAAAATTATTATCATCTAGAGTCAAAAGTGGACTTATTTGACTTTTTGATGGAAAGAAAGTGGCCGGATAATGTTTATAGTAAAAAGTTAAGGTGTAACCATGGATGAAGATTCTAGTCCCAGGAAAGTGAACAGTGAAAAATTTGCTTAATGCCCTTCACTGACCACGAGAGCTTTTATTTTATTAAGGTTTTTCTTTATTTTTTTTCAATAGCAATATTAGGCATCTTATAACATCCCATAATTCAATAGTAATTAGATTAATTTTATTAAAAAGTAATGTAAGCCAATGAAAATGATATTTTTGAGAAAAATTATTCCATTTCAGATTTAATGATAGTCAACCAAACAATATAATGGTAATAATCATTCCATTCCATAACGATTCACCGTGAGAATACTCATTTCATTCCATTCTCATTCCAATCCAAGTTGCATTGCATTTCATTCCATTCCTGCACACCAAACATAGCCTATAAAGAAAAAGATACAACATTTGATCCGTTCAACACCTATGAACTCTAGTCTTATCTCCTGACTCAGTAAGACACCAAACCTTCATACACAGAAGATTTATATGTCATCCTCTAACCAATCCATTTAACAGTAGTTTCATGCAATCGAACCTTGCTTATTTACTAATTCTTCCTTAGCCCAAGTTACACAAACATGATTGTATTGGTTGATGTAGAATACAGTTTCTCCAATCAATATTCAATCATCCAACCAAACTCAATATAGTTCCTAGATTGAATAGATAAAAAATAAACTTACCTAAGAGTACGTGTATACATATTTCAATAAAAATCCCACTCTCAAGTAACAAATATCTCTTTGAAGAATAAAATATATGAAGTGCCTCAAGGGATTCTAAGCAACTCTTTTAACTGTATATATAGTCTCACGGAGCTTGACAGGCCTGGCTTGATGCCAAGGCTTAAAATGCTTCGAGGATTGGTCTCTCAAGGCTTGATAGGCCTGACTTGATGCTAAGGCTTAGAATGCTCGAGGATTGACTTCTCGAGACTTGATGGGTCTAGCTTGATGCCAGGGCTTAGAATGCTCGAGAACTGACTTCTCGAGGCTTGATGGCCTAGCTTGGCGCTAGGGTTTAGAATGCTCAAGGATTGACTTCTCAAGGCTTAATGAGCCTGGCTTGATGTCAGGGCTTAGAATGCTCGAGGCTTGATGGGCCTGGCTTGATGTCAAGGCTTTGATGTCAAGGCTTAGAATGCTCGAGGATTGACTTCTCGAGACTCGATGGGCCTGACTCGATGCCAGGGCTTAGGATGCTCGAGGGATGACCTCTCGAGACTTAATGGGTCTGGCTCGATGCCAGGGCTTAGAATGCTCGAAGATTGTGCTTTCGAGACTTAATGGGTCTGGCTTGATGCCAAGGCTTAGAATGCTTAAGAGTTGGTCTCTCAAGACTTTTAACTTTTCAAACATCCACGGAGGATTTGGTTGAGATTGTGTTGATTTGTCAACATGCCATGTCAGCTTTATAAATGACACCCACCTTGGTTAGGTTTTTTGTATGGGTGGCTTGATAGTCTTATATATGGTTTAGGGTGGTGCTATGGTGTTAGCTTGTTTTATCCCTTATGTTGGTTTTGTTGTTGACATCTGGGTGTAATGTTGATGTTTGTATGTATGACCTTAGACTTTCTTTGTATTGCCAGGACAACCAAACAAACAAAAAAAGACACAAAACACCTAGTTTTCAACTTTTTTTTTTTTTTTTTAGTTAAAACCTAGTTTCAACTTTCATTATACTTTGGCCCGGACTTTTTTATGTATTTACTAGGGGCTTTACTCGCATTAAATTTCATCAAAAGAGATGCAAAGATTATAAAAGGAGAAGTCATACAATATAGATTCAGAAATCACAGATGTTCTCATTAATGCGAAATAAGTAGCCCATTTATTACAGCTAGCAACTATACTTAATTATTAACCCATTTATTACAGCTAGCAACTATCACAAAGATGCGAGTACATAAGTACTGACCCAGTTGTTACATCTACCGACTATGTCATGTGGTCTAATAGTGTATTTTGGTTGATTGTACTGACCCAGTTGTTACGTCTAGATTATGCCCGCCGGCCTCACCAAATGTGTTAAAAAAAAAGAAAAAAAAAAAAAGAAGGAACAATGTTGGGAGGACGAAAAGACAGAATGAGGGGAACAAATTAAGAGTAGCATTTGTAGTTTGGGGGCAAATTAAAAGAAGATGAAGGAGAGTGAAAATATTAAGGACCTATAGCGTAGATGGTCTGCAAAAGGGTTAGAACAAAAAGGACAAGCGCACCAATCACTGATAACACTATCCATAGATTACCGGCACAATTCCGTTTCACTGTACCCAATTGTTCCCGCCACGAGGTGCAGCAACGCTTCATCTTCCTCCACTCCTTACAGTAATGAAAATGTTGTGGAATAGCGTTCTTGCAAATGCCATTGAAGATTTGCACCACCGATTCACTCGAACCCAAATGGTTACATATGATTCCTTCTTTCTCAAGCAATTTAACGTCCTCCACCGAGTCTATGAGGATATCCATAAGGAAAGCGTGTGATGTGAAGAAACTCTCAAACCAAGGGCAACATTGCTCGAAAGCAATGAGGTTCCTCAAGAATGACTGTGAAATTATAGACGGAGAAACTTGGGATTTCTAGACAACCTCTCCAAAAATACAAAGAACTATCCTGAGGTCTAAACTCCACATCAAAGAGGTTTGTTTCTTTTCGTTTCCGTAGCTTGATTCCAGCAATGTCGAGCTGTGTTGCTGTACCTTCGTATCCGGGTTGCGCCAATTTGTTGTCCCATTGCTCCTGGTGAGATCCATCATCTTCACGAGGCTGCTTTTTGTAGCAAGTGAGTGAGAAACCGAACTGACAAAAAGTTGCTCTTAGGACTCTTTGGATGGCAGGTTGCGTTGTGGCTTGCCATTCGTGGCTAGATGCAGTACTGGGTGGATGATCTAGACGAGAGGATGCATCCACAGCAAGATGCTGCTCAGGCTGGTAGCAAATGTGGAAGAGATGGAGTATATGCAAAGGAGGGGGAGTGTTCTTGTTTTTGGTTATGTTTCCATCTTCTAAGCCCATGATATCGCCGAAGAACGAAAGGAGGCATTCGATAAGCGTAGGAGAGGGATTACCTTGCACCGTATAGCTGAACAGTTTTCCAAGAACACTAAACGGAATCTGGTTCTCGAGTAGGAGCAAGTCACGCCGGATTGCAGTGCACCGGAAAGGATCCTGCAAGATGGGGTCTTTTTCACTCTTGTAATGCCTGTGCAGAAGTTCGATAATGAAGCAACCATCGATCAGCATCATTTCCGCAAGGTTGATGATCACGTTCTCGTCCAGCTTCGCCAAGTGATCCGCATAGCATTTCGTGAAAGTACTCTTCATCTTTAACATAGCTTCCGCGCAATCTTCTCTCTTTTTCTGCTCGGAATCTTTTCCCGCTCGTCGGAACAGGAAAAGCATGTAGCTTAGTTTGTCTGCCTTCATTGCTTGTAGATTTTCGTTTTCGCAGTGAAGAGACCCAATGGATACAACACTAGGGGTGTAAGCTTTCTCATTTTCTTCGCGAAGCATATTGGGGACTCTTTTTATGATCGGGATCATTGGCCAGGCCTGCTCGAAATTACCCAGGGCCTCAAAATTTTCTTTGTTCTCTTTGATCTTCTTGTCAAGAGAATTCATGAGCTTGAAAAATGTCATCTGGGTGAAACTAGAACTCTCTCCCCTTTCCAACGGCATGTCGATCTAGCTGCTATGTCACTCACGCTTTGTGTTTCTGTAATAGATGTCAGGACTACTGGTTTTGAGCAAAAGCCAAGACTCTATGATCTTAGAGTCTTGTATCTATAATATTTGAAATTTTTATTTTATTTTTTGACATTGAAAAAATTAACTTCAATAGGACTTCTGGGACTTTTCACACTCTAATTTGAAAAATTAACCAGATCTGAAAATTATAATTATTAAACTTAATCTACTCTTAGCTTACCTCTTGAAAAAAAACAAAAAAACAAAAAAAAAACAAACTTTCTCTTCTCTGTCTTCTTCAGCGTTGACTTCAAGGGATGACTTGGCACGATGACCGGTGATAAATAATTTAAACAATAGGCATTTAATAATATAATTTGTTAGGATAATAATATCACTTTAATATTTCTGCCTAAATTTTCAAATTTTCAAATTTGATATGTTTTATTTTTTATTTTTTTTTATTTTAACACCAAACAAACCAATTAACATATAAAGGAAAGAATTACATAATCTGAAAATGAGAGCATTTCTGAAAATGAGAGCATTTAACAATCATGAAGGTCATATACTCCACTCTAAATCGCCACATTCGGCTTTAAAAGCATGTTTACTCAATAAATGAACAACCATATTACCTTAATGAGAAACCTATGCAAGGGAAGAACCCTCACAATCCTTAAGCAGGGAGATGATGTCACTGAAAACTACAAAAAAAGCATCCATCGAAGCTTCCAACCTCATAACAAGCCGGCAATTGCCTTTGACAACCACCCTATGATAATCCCAACTCTTAACCAGCACCAAAGCCTCACGTAACACCAGGCCCTCTATCATGGAGGGACTACAAACATTATCAATGAAAATCGATGCCACCTTGACCGGATGACCGTGGTGATCTCTAAGAATTATGCCCCCTCCACACGAGCGACGGGGCAAGACAAAAAGAGGCATCAAAATTAAGCTGAAAGCAATGAATATCCGACACTGACCAGCGCCCTACAGACGGAGAGACCGCCTCAATCAACGGAATAGCCAACCTACCAGAAAGACGAGTCAGTTCTTAAAATTCCTGATATGCATTAAAAGTAAACAAACTAGTATCAAAAGGATCCCATCACTTATTTTTAAACACCAGATCATTACGGCACTTCCATATGGATCAGCAAACAAAGGCCGCCAAACCCATACTATCAACCGAGGCTGAAGAGGCTGACCACACCTCACAAAAAGAGGCTCATCTCCTCGGCGCTGGGCTTTAGAGGAATTTTTGATGTACCGGACACTTGGGGTCCGTGGCGTTTTATTTCTCGGTGCTGGGCCTTAGAGGAATGTTGCTAATCCGGACACTCAAGGTCTGTAGCATTTGTTCCTCGGCACTGAGCCGTAGAGGAATTTTTGATGAACTGGACACTTGGGGTCCAAAGTGTTTGTTCCTCAGCGCTGAGCCTTAGAGGAATTTTTTTTTTGATGAACCGAACACTTGGGGTCCGAAGCGTTCTCGATCCGCAGTGTCAAGGAGTCTCATATTTAAATAATTCGCAGTAGTTGAGGCCAAAGACGCAAAATTGTTTAGAGGCCACGAAAAAGAGTAACAGTAATCAGGAAGTCTCTCAAACGATTAATTGGGAGACTATCGTCCACTAAAATTCTCTTCGTGGCATACTGATGTGTTAATGCATACATATATTAATGGTATGCTCTTTCTATTTCTAATCGATGTGGGATAAAGATTAGGATTTTCAAAGAGAGAGATCATTTAGTTGAATTTTTCAAAAGGTTTGGTGTAAGGAATGCAACTGGTAATGGGTTGGCCAGTGTTATCACCAGTAGGCCCTCCTTACACCGTACTTATTTATTTTAATAATCCCTTATATAAAGGGTTGCAAGTACTACTTTTGTCCCATTGTGGGATAAGAACTAGAGCTATCAAATGTGAGCCAGCAACTTGGTCTTTAAAAATTATTGTAAAGAATACCCTTTGATACCTTCTTTCCTTGCTTGTTTGGGCTAACCAGGCGTATTATCAAAGGGTATCTTTACAATGCACTTGAGTATTTTACTATTTCTTTATAAAAAGAAATGTAAACAGTACTTTTTATTCGATGTGGGACCAATGTAACAGTAAACATTGCAAGGCATAAGTTACTTAAAGCAAGAAATAACCGTCGAAATTTGCTTTTGTTTCTCATAAAAAGGGAAAGTTGAATAAAAATTGAATTTGAACTTGAATTCATAATTGATAATTGAATTGAAAAGTGAAAATTGATCCGTATAGGATACTGGTATGCCCCCTTCTTTTTATGAGAAGAAAGACATGCATGATACGCATTTGAATTCCACACCAAATATAAATGAAAGATTTGCAAAATTTGATAGATTTGTCTAATAAAAGTACCTTTTAAGGTGGATGGCATTCCAAGGATGTGCAATTGGACGCCCATTAACTTCTGCTAATCGGTAAGCCCCTTTTCCAATTACTTCGGTGATTCTGTACCGTCCGGTCCAATTGGGCTCCAATTTTTTGACATGAGTCGTCTCTTGCTTCATCACCCAATCGCCTACCATAAAACTTCTGTATCTGACGCGTTTGTTATAACTGTTACACAACTGTTGCTGATATGAAGCAAGCCTAATTACCGCGGCATCTCTTTTCTCGTCTAAAAGATAAAGGTTGTGTTCGAGTTGTTGATCGTTGCCTCCTTTGAGTAACAAGGACGTCCGAAGGGTTGGAACTACTGATTCGGTTGGGATGACAGCTTCAGAACCATAGGCCATAACAAATGGGCTCTCCCCCGTGGGTCGACGTGGAGTGGTCCGATATGTCCAAAGCACTTGGGGGAGATTCTCGTACCACTTTATTTAGAGCTTCTCCAGCTTCTTCTTTAAACAACTAAAAATGGTTCGGTTGGTTATTTCAGCTTGCCCATTCCCTTGTGGATGGCTAATTGTAGCCAATTTTTGTACAATCGCATGTTCGGCGAAGAATTTTTTGGTACTTTTGTTATCTAGGTTCTTGCCGTTGTCCATCATGATGACTTTTGGCACCCCGAACCGACAAATCATGTTGTTTTAGATGAAGTTTTTACCTGCTCATGTGTTACGCTCGAATAGGCCTCGGCTTCTACCCATTTGGTAAAGTAATCCGTGGCAAGCAACACATGCTCCTTCTGATCTACAGTTTTAGATAACGGACCCATGACATTAGTTTCCCATTGTGCAAATGGCCATGGATTTGCCATTGCATGCAAGTTTTCGGCAGGCTGATGCTTCATCGGACCATGGCGTTGACATTTATCACATTTCTTGGAATACTCCTCGGCACTCCGAGCCAGGTATGGCCAGAAGTAGCCTTGAGTTAGGACTTTATGCACGAGGGATCTACCCCTAGAGTGATTTCCACAGTCTTCATTGTGAATCTGCTTCAGGATTTTGAGGGCCTCGGTAGAGCCTAAGCACTTCAGATAAGGACCTGAGAATGACCTTCGGTATAATTGATTATTGATGATTGCATATTTAGCCGCGGCAAGTCTGAGTTTTCTTGCTTCAGCTTTCTGATCTAGAAGAGTCCCTTGCTTGAGGTATGCTTTTATCGGATCAATCCAATATGGCTCTCGTGGATTGATTGGGATCACCATTACCTCTTGCTGAGGGTTTATGTTGGGCTTGTTGAGTACATTGATAGGCACTATCCGAATCAAATCTTCGCTTGAGGATGATACAACTGCGGCCAATTGATCTGCTTCGGCATTCTCATCACGAGGTACTTGGTAGAATTTGATTTGATCAAATCCCCGGGTAGCACTTTCTACTACTTCTTTGTATGCCTTTATCTGTTATTCTTTAGGTTGATATTGACCTGTCACTTGATTGATAACAAGTTGTGAGTCGCTAAAAACTTTCAAACATCGTACTTGAAGTTGGCTAGCCAATCGAAGCCCAGTAAGTAATGCCTCATATTCGGCCTCGTTGTTGGTAACAGGGAAGTTTAAACAGATTGACTGTTGCAACTTGGTGCCCTCGGGTGTTGAAATAATTAATCCAACTCCTGTACTCGCCTGGTTTAAGGAACCATCAACCCGAAGTTCCCAATGTGGACCTTGGAATGAACATTCTTCGGGCTTATCTTCATACTATAGGAGGAAATCTGCTAGTGCTTGCCCTTATGTGACACCTTCAGCTCATAGGTTATGTCAAAGGAACTGAGCTCAATAGCCCATTTCGTAATTCTTCCAGATAAATCTGGTTTAGAAAGTATAACCCGTATAGGGTAATTGGTGAGTACCACGATGCTGTGAGATTCGAAGTAATACCAAAGCTTTCTCTTCACATATATCAATGCTAAGATGATCTTCTCTGTCTTGCTGTATCGTGTCTCAGCATCAGTCATTGTTTTGCTTGTATAGAAGACTGGGTACTGACTCTTTCCTTCTTCTCTAATTAATAATGTGCTTGTTGCTATGCTAGAGACTGCTAAGTATAGGATGAGAGTTTCCCCAGATGTTGGAGCAGAAAGGATTGGAGGTTCAATCATGTATTGTTTCAATTGACTTAGAGTCATTTGTTCCTGAGGTCCCCATATATCCTTATTCTTTAATCTTATGGCATCCAAGAATGGTTTGCACTTATCGGATAACCAATAAATGAAATGGCTGAGAGCTGCGATCTGGCCAGTTAGAACTTGCACTTCTCTGCGAGTTCTTGGTTCTTGATTTTGTACGAGTGCC
>JAOTQH010003023.1:0-18946 GCA_025631255.1 Cornus kousa | reverse complement strand
GGTGAAAAACATCTTTTGGCAGAAAAGAAAAATGTAAGAAGTGTATAAGTTAAAATGACGCATTGTGTTATAAGGGTAAACTGGTCTTTCAAAATTTTCGGTGCCGGAAGCTGATGTCATGAGGGTAAATTGCAACAAAATCATAGTTCAAGGGGGTAAATTGCAACAAAATCATAGTTCAGGGGATTTTTTGTAGTTCAAGGGGGTTTCTTGCAAATGACCAATAGTTCAAGGGGGTAAATTGTAACAAAATCATTGTTCAGGGATTTTTTGTAGTTCAGGGGGGTTTCTTGCAAATGACCAATAGTTCAAGGGTTTAATGTACTTTACCCTTAAAAATATAAAAAAACCTAATCGCAAAAAGAAAATAACACTAAAAATAAGCCTAAAAATAAATTTTCTCTAAAAATTCTGAAAAAATAGAATAGGAAACCTAATTAACAAAAACTACTAAATATAACGTCTAAGAACATTCTATCTTCGTTTCACCCAAAAAAAAATTACTCCTAAAAATGGACTTGTCAAAATGTTCAGAGTTCTCTCCTGAATCTCCAGATTTCATTTTTATAGACTATATATATATATATATAAAGTAAAGATAGAATATATTAAGAAAAAGATAAATAGTTGAAAGTCGAAATATAAAAATGATAGTACTACATTTAAGATTCAATTAAGCCAAATTTAACAATCTATATATTCGTAGAGCTCTCTTTTTTATTTATTTCCGTCCAATCATTGATCTAAAATAAAGTATAATTTTAAATATATATATTCTAAATTAAAAGACATATCAATTAACTTGTTAGTGTAAAAGTTGAAAATGTTACAATATTATAATTCATAAATTTTTTATAATTTTGTTACTAAAAGATAGATCGAAATTCAAGTTCAGTTGCCAAATTTTTTGCCACAATCTCACCGAATCTTGGATTTGGCCATCGAAAACTTCATCAAAAGTTCGTCGGATTTTGGACGACAACACCGAAGAGATTTGGTCACCTCACTCATTATAATTTTGAACTCATCTCAACCTTTTTTGATCCATTGGTGTAAGGCCCACTGGAAGCCCTTTTTTTTTTTTTTAGGTGTTTAAAAGTTGAATTTGACATAAACAATCTAAGAATATGCTATAGCAATCTTATTTCATTTTTAGAAAATAAAATACTTGGAATATTTGCAAGAAAATTTTCAGAATTATTCATTTGCATATATAACATGACATATAAAAACTTTAGCCCCAAAAAAGAACGATTTTATGAGATATCATATTGTGCGACAATATATTTTCATTTTCCTATAGACTCGCCATTTTAAAAATAAATCAAAATGAATAATCCGTCGTTGTTGGGTTTAAATTTTTTATATGTTATGCTCCATATGTAAATGAATTATTTTGAATTTTTTTTTGCAAATATTCTTAGTATTTTATTTTCTAAAAATAAAATAAAATTGTTGGAGCAGATTCTTAGATTGTCTATTTCTCTCTAACTATGGTGGCATGTTTGCATAAATATTATATTTCTAAAATTCTTGTTTCATAAACTTTCCGTGCATATATTATTTGTAATTTTTGGATACACAATTTGTGAAATATGAAATTTTAAAGTTTGAACGAGTTATGATTCAAATAACACAGCCCCAAAATGGTAGGATTCTTTGGTAAAAGATTAGAGAGGGTTTACCGGAAATGGCCCATGGTCAAGTGAAAAAAAGAAAAAGGAACAACTCTTTTCCATTCAAAATAATATTATTTTGGAAAGAGCTCAGTAGTACTTCATCTCTGTAACAGTGACACTGATACAGTCCCCACCAGAAGGAAGAGTCTTGAAAACATGCAAACATGTCTTAATCAAAGGTGGAGGGTAGAAAGTCATTATCTATGCCTGCTTTTAATTTGCCAGTAAGAAAGGTGTTCTACTTCTACAATGCGAAAATGCTACCACTTTCGGATTATTCATGGGTGGATTATATTGACTTTCAATTCATTTGATGTCTTGTAAGGCTACAACTTTGGTCCACAACAATAATTAGTATAATTTAAAAAGGGGATCTTGTAAGGATATGACTGCGATATAAAGCTTCCTTTATCTATATATTTTGTACATTCCACCTAAGTAGTGCTTAATTCGACACCTTAGAATAATTTTTTTTTATTTGGGGTCAAATAACAAAATGTTACTTAAAGAGGAATTTTTGTACAATAAGTGGTCAATGCTCGGTGTAAAACAATTGACGAGGGGAGACGGTGGCCTAGTTTAAGTTTTACCATAGTTTTTAATACAAGGAACAATACTTGTCCCTCACGCTTATGGAAGAATTTCCAATTTCCTCCTTGTAAAATAAATGGGCAATAACTCAGTTAGTATAAGTCCTCTAAAAAGAGAAGCTGCAGGATGTAAAGTTTATATGGAGGTACCAGTGTGTATCTTTGTTTAACTTTTTTTTTTTAAAAAAAAAAGAAGAAAAAAAAGAAGAAGATCATATTAGTTTGACCCATTTAAAAAATATTTTATTTTTCTTTACATTTTAATTTATCTTTTAGTATTTAAAAGGATATGTCTGCAAGGAAGAAGACAAGTACTGTTCTAATACAAAGTTTATATATATATATTTGTTTTTTTTTTTGTTTTTGAGAGTTGTGTTATGCGCAATGGTTGTAGAATAAGCCACAGAAAATAAACTAGAGGGGTGAAAAGGTTTAACTAGGCATTTTGTCCAATTTTTGCTTCTTCTTCTTTTTATTCTTTTTATTTTAATTTTTTTTTTTAATAAAACTAAAAACAACCCGCAAAGCAAAAACAAAGTGTAAGTAAATAGAGAGTTAGACATTGACACCGGGTTTTTTTATGTGGAAACCTTTGTTGGAACTTGGAAGAAATCCGACCAACCGGAACAAAAATCATGAAGACTTTCGCAGTTTCAAGCGCAACAATCCACGACTATCGAAGCAAAGTACAATAAATTATGTCTCAGCTTCACAACCACTCCACTCTACCAAGAACTAATTGCAAAATGTCTCATGCTTACATTTACGACTCCTCGTCCTACTGTTACAAACATCTGGCTTACTCCTCGATCATTGTAGAAAAGTTGTTGGAAGAACAAGAATACTCCGCGAATGCACTATCCCCTTTACAGCACGATTGAATCTTCTTTTCTTCAAATTTGAATTTTGAGAAGGCAAAAATAAAAACCCTTATTTTCCAATTAAAATTTATTGAATCTTCAACACGTCTGGAACACCAATCAGATTGAGAACATCATCCAAAAACACTATAAAAAGGCTCTCTCTTATTGCTAAATTTTTATTTTAAAAATCATATCCAACTATACATAGACATTAGAGAGTCCTAACCTAACTTGTTAAATCAGTCAGGGTTGTACAAGGATTTTTCTATCAAATTTAGATAAAAAAAGAAGGAAAGAAAGATATGACTAAAACTGAAGTTTCCTTTAAATCTCGTAAAGTGGGACCGGTCGGACTTTTACGGTTGCAAATATAAAGTTTTTTTATTTAAAAAATTGGTTCATTGAGTACTGACCAAGTGCGATCGGTGAAAAATAAGTGGGATCGATCAAACTTTGGCATTTAGGATTTTTTTTTTCCTAGTTGGTACTCACATACCCCCCTCCAAGGAATTATTTGAACCCAAGAAAAGTCAAACCGTAGACCTGATGTTTCATGAGGTACCAGGGTCATGTGACTTATCCACTTGAGCTAACCCCCTGGGGTTTGGAATTTAGCACTTATAAGTTAAAAAAACTTTGAAAACCTTAAAAGCAACCTAATCCAACTGAAAGATAACTGTGCAGGTGTAATACCCTTAATTTAAAAAAGGATAGTCCTAGTATTTTTAATTAATTGTTTAAGTGCATTTTTGTTTGTTAATTGTTTATTTGTGTTTATTATTTAATTTTAATTGCCTTAGTTGATTTTTTGAAATTATTTGCATTTTGCGACTTATTTAATTTAATTGAATTTAATTTTGTTATTTAATTAATTATTGTTGTTACATTGAACTACTTAATTAAATTGGTTGTTTTAAAATTTAATTATATGTTAATTGTTTAATTTAAATAGGTTAATTATGAAATACGTTAACTAAGGTTTTAATTACGTTTTCAGTTAGGGTTTTTTTGTGTCATACAGGTATCAAATTTGTATATGACTTAGGTATTGTGGACCGACTAGGATTAGGATTAAGGTTCTGTCTCTAATTCAACAAGGATTAGGGTTTAGTATTTTACGCCTATAAATGCATGGTTATAATCTATATCTAGGGTTAGAAAAACTCTATTCACGTATTTTTAGAGAACAGAGCAAGTTGGTGACGTTTCCGACTGAGGCTTCAAGGTCAAGCCTAGGAGAAGGGAGGAGTAGAAGTAATAGGAGGCTAGACAGTATTTCAGTGGTCGTCGGAAAGCTTAGAATAACGGCGACAAGGTTTTGTTTACAAAACTGTACAGGCAAGTTCTTTTCTCCTCCTTCCCTCTGGCTTGTGTTCTGTGCACCTAGATAACCTCTAGGGGATTAATTGGCCATTAATTGAACCATGCATGATTTGTAAATGTTTAGTTGAAGGTCTTTTAACTGTGAAAATTTATCTGTAAAACCATTATGTCATGTATGTGTTCTAGTCTTTGTTTTGGCATAACGTCCCACTGTTCTAATTTTTATTTTGAATCTTACTGAAATCAACCAGGGTTTGAATGATATTAGATGTAATTTAAGACCTTCAAATTTAAAATTAGAGTTTAGAACAGAGGGATTGGAATAAAACTGATGTTGCAAATTGGTTTTCAATATTGCTCTTCAAGCATGCTAACTTAATGGCTTAGTTTAAACTCTGTAATTAATTTCAAACTATTGTAGACAAGTCTTGGGAATGATTCTAGGCTTAAGTACGACTCTTAGATTAAAAACCAAACAAAAAGGTTGCCACTGGCCAGAGTTGGAACAGAGGTAAAAAACGAGGCTGAAACAGAGCAGAACGGGGACGGAGGCTCTCAAAAGAGGTGAGAGCCGGCTCCATAGAGGTGGGAGCCGGCTCCCATACTTGAAGAGGCGGCTCTAAGGTCTTTAGAGCCGGCTCTAGGCTCAAAAGAGCTTGCTCTTTTAAATTTAGAGCAGGCTCTTTCCAATTCTCACTTCCTGTTATGTTTTCTACGACTTGTTTAACACTGTTGGAGCTTGGAAAGTATTTGAATGGATCTGGAACTTTACAGAGGGACTAAGGAATGAATTTTGGGTGTTATTAAGACCCTAAATTGATTGGAGTTTAATTCTAAATTAACAGAACAAACTGTATAAAATTTATGCACATTGTATACAGTTAATGGAGGGATGAAGATTCAAATGCTTAAGCTTATTTTTGGGTTTTTCAATGGGATCTATTAGGTTTGTAAAATTGTTCTAAATGCATTATAGGGTCATTGATGTATTGAAGTTGATCTATACATGCTTTAGAGGCTAATTGTTGAAGTATTAAATCCTTTTTGCAACTATATGGATTAATGCTTGGTTTTAAATTGCTGAAGCATTAATTAATCTTCTGCAATTATTTTAGCAATGTATTGGACTATAATATGATTATATAATTTATTTAAATGCATGATAGAGTCATTGATATATTAAATTAGATCTATGCATATTCTGGATGTTAGTTGTTGATTTATTAAAGCATTTCTTACAACTATATAGTTAAGTGCTCGGATATAAATTGCTGAAACTTTAAAACACATTTATGCAATGATTTGGATATTTGGTTTTGGACTGTAAATTACTTATTTAATATATATATGTTGTAATTTACATGGATGGAGGATTGTATGCACTGGTATGGGACGATGGCATACTAAGGACGGTTTAGCTTAAAACGCATAAACCTACCCTAATGGATTAAAGGAATGGATTAAAAAATATTGAATCCTAATTGTGACTAAGTCAGATCAACTGCGACTAAGTTAAATGGCTTCCTGGATTAATGGATGATAGCTAAGTCATATTAACTGAATAAGTTGAGTGGCTAACTAGTTGGTTTATTGTATGTCAGTTCAATAAATATATGAACTACATACCTTGGTTTGGACGGACATTATATATATATTTATGCTACCACGAGATGAGCTTGAGACTCAGACTCGTTGGTTAGGGTGCGTATATGCAGTGGATGCATAGCTGGTTATAATAGGTTGAGGTGTACCCTGTTAGGTCTAGGTACTCATGCCCACCTTTGGGTGTGTTTTTATATGTTGCCTTCTATTCAGATTGAGACCCCTATTATAGACCAGTGAATGTCCCTGTGGGTATATTTATGTATGGACTAGATAGATATTGTGAGGTATCTACGGTGTATCTGCGTATCGAGTCACTGTTTGGATTGAAGTTAGATTAGAACTTGCTCGTGGGCCTGACCCACTCTTTTATATTTTTCAGATATCAGATAGTTCCAGTCTCAGGCTTGATCGTGCTAAGCAGAGACTCTCATCCATTATATCTATAATGTAGGATTTCATTCATGTTTTAGTCTTGGATTTTACATTCAGTTTTTCAGTTACAGTTGGTTTTCTGTTTAGGGGTCCACGAGTTAGATTTTCGAGATGTAAACTTATGGAGATTTGGGAAGATCGGAGTTTTATTATTCAGTTTTTATGTGGAGGATTTTATAATTATTAATTCATTCAGCTTGGCTTAATTTTTCTTAAATTTTTTTTATAATCTGTGTTCACATTAAAATACTTTAATTATTTGATATTCCCTTGAGTTTGGGTCTGGGCCTGATCAACCCGTGTCTCGGATCCGAGGGGTGTCACAGCAGGTGTATCCCTACTCACATACCTAATGGGGAAAAATTAACTCCCTCCAAGCCACTCAACGGTCAGTTGTTGGCTATTATTGAAAGTTAAATCACTCATTCGTCACACACAACAGAAGTATCATCACATCACATCAACACAAGCATATATATAGAGAGATAACAATCAAACACATCCACGCACAACACAATATTTTATGTGGTTCACTCAACTTTAAGGTGATGTCATTGGGAGAGAGGTTTCACTATTATGAATCAATGAAGAGAATATACAATCACATGTCAAACCCCCACTCACTCACTCATCATCTTTTTTGAGACCACATGCATATACTCAGGAATTACATATACTCTCCCCTTTACTCACAACACTCACCCTTAAACCCCTTACATGTTTTCTCTATTCTTTCTCTCACTTATAAAGCTAAGTTAGACAGCTTACATTTTCGCATATAAGAAGGATGAGGGTTCAGCCCTTATTATTTACTTTGGCAAACATATGTTGCTTTTAAGCTATGTTTAAAGGATATGTTTCAAGGTTGAATTATTACCTACGAAACAATAAAAGGAAATTGTGAAACAATCTGGTAAGGTTGATTTCAAAAGAGACTTTCTTTTCTAGATTGAACGATGTCTTAAATAGGAATATATTTTGTTTTATTGTGTTTGTCATACATGTTTTATTTTTGTTAACTATTCGGGATATTAGTATATGGTTTAGTTGGGGACACAAGTATGTGATCAACCAACTATTGTTTTTAATAACATTGAGTAATAGCGCTATTTACGCTAGATTTGTGAGCATGTAGTCGTAGGATTTGGTAGATACACATAAATTTAGCCAATCTATTGGACTTGGACATGCGTCATTATGATATGTTATTTGGGATAGGATAATTAAACTATCACTACAAGTCAAATAATCTAGTACGATTAGTTTGATATCTTTTACGCTAGGTCTGGATTCATATCATATTACAACGCCATGATAATGGTGGTTGTTAATTTTTTGGTATTCGTGAGGTTGTGGTAAATAAAGATCACTGTAACGCCACGATGGTTTATCAGAGGTATCGGAGTTGCAGAACATCCTCTTGAAAATTTTAGAAATTGTCACCATGTCAAAAGGAGGATTTCGTACTGGTTTAGGTACTTAGGAGAATGACACCGATTGAGGATAATAGACTAAGTAAATCTTCATCAGTCTATTCTTAATCAAGATTTTATTCACAAGGGGGTGTCATTAGGAGGAGTTGCCGTTGTTGTATATGGAGGAAGAAACAAAGTCTCTTCATTACATAAATAATATGAATTTTTTTTTTAAGGTCACAATTCGCAACAATTAGTTATTTCTAGTAAATTACCAACTTGTTTGATGGATGGAAAGGTTCCATATTCTTTTGAAGTTAGATAAGAAGTCAGATTGACACTTACTTATATTAAAGAAGCAGGGTGTATCAAAGACCGAATGGTGAGACCGATCACTTATATAACAAGAAGATATGCACGGTGTGTATTGGAAAGTTGTAGTTAGTTGACTTTTGATGAATAGAATTACCGATTGACTTTCATTATCGGTAAGTTCATCACAGATCAGTGGTGGATGGATTTAGTTGCAGAGTTAGCTTTTCCAGATGCTTCAATTTAAACAATGGATGAAAGCTGGTGGTACCAGACTAATGATACTTTCGGTAGACAAATTGGAAGGCGGATGCACAGACTGAGATTTACAACTCTTAGTTTTCTATTCATCCAGGTGGAGATACAATGCAACATGATATAATGTAGAAGTTTGGTGGATAGGTAGAAAGAGGGACATAAATATTTTGTCTTCAAGTCTAATATTTATTATATAGTCAAGATTGACCATCAGAGATCACCGGATCCTTGCAGCCATTCCCTATACCGAAGTGAAAATGAAAGAGCATTTTTTACGGATTTAGATAAGGGATTTCTGACTTTACAAAAGGGTTGGGATTCTAGTTGAAATATTGGTTGATTGATAAATTCAATCAGCTCAATTCTTGTTTATTTCGAACTGGTAGGACATCTATTCATATGAATAAAACGGATTACAAGACGACTTAGATGCATCAAAGTGGTGATTCATACTTTGCATTAAATTCTGTCTGGTGGAAGGGAATATGGAAGTGGATGCTCTCAACAACCGATATGATATTTAAATCTTTTGGTTAATTGTTGAGTTATCAGTTGAAGTTTTTAGCTTATGTAACAATAACACTAGTTATTACCAAGGTAATTAAGAAAGTCAACTTAAAATATCGGAGCTGACCCTGGAGGCGATGTTACTTTACTCAGATAGAGCTTAAGGTATTGGAGGAGGATTAGTAGGTTCTGTGAATGATATCGGAGTGACTGAGATGTAAAATTTGTAAATTTTTCACGATTCAATCGGACGGTTATAAGGTACATCCATACATCAAATATCAGGTTTAGGGGAACAATAATGGGTAAGGGCATGTACAACATTGTCTCTAGGAGTATTACCTGTTAGAAAGTTGGAAAATTGATAATCGAATATCATTGGAGATTTTTGCCACTTCCTATATCAAATTGGGAGTAGGACTAATCAGGAGTGGATGGTTGGTAGAAATTATCGACATTTCATTAGAAATTTTAATTCCATGGAGATTTAAAGTGGTGGATTGAACTAGTCCCCTTATAGATATTCTTTGAGTAGTGTTCACTTTAGAGCTTCAATATCAGTTCTATATTGCACTGATAATGGAATACGTTATAGTATGTGGATATCCATTATCATGGAGAAACAATGCTATTTCGAAGGAATTTTCTAAAGATATTGAAGCAGCAACTTTGCTTTATATCTCTATACGGAGGATTTGATCGAGAAATTATATTTGATCATGGATGATATGCTTGGGACATATATCCTAGGTTTTCATGGATAATTGGAAGTATTTTTGTATATTACATAGTGTAGACCTTTCAATTGTTGGTTTGAAGTTGCAGTAAAGGTTGTACAGTCAGACTTTGACTTAATTAAAGATATGATACAGATAAATACTCTATTTTGTAATGGTTTGCGCTCAGTTTGGAGGAGGCAACAAATTTTCGTAAATCATTGAACTCGTATACTAGAGTTTTCTATCAGGGAGTAGTTTGCTTGTGATGTCTTCCATATAAGAAGCAATGCGATTTTTGGAGGAAGGTTAATTTTACATATTAAATTGACTTTTCACGGATTGTGTTTATCAATTGAGGTAATAGCCTATATATTAGTGTTATCCAATCATAAGTACTAAGTGCATATGAGTTTTGTGCAGATATTCTGTGGAACTTGGAGGACTATGGATCGTTACCCTTGACAAAATATTAGGTAAGATTGAATTGTTGTTAGATACAACCTATTTGTAGTATGGTTATTGTGTTTCTCAAATATAGGAACCATGTATACAATTTGATACATTGGAGTTAAGTGGAGCTATCATAATGAGGTTGAGTCTACTTAGGAACGGGAGGATGTGATTCGCTTACAGTTTCCAGAAATAGTAGAAGAAAGTAAAGGCGAATTTCAAGGACGAAATTTCTTTTGTTAAGGGGGAAGAATGTAATACCCCTAATTTTAAAAGGATAGTCTCGGTATTTAATTATTTGTTTTAATTGCATTTTTAATTAATTATTTGCTTATTTGGCTATTTGTTATATGGTAAATTGAATTAATTTTTTAAATTAAATTGTGTGTGCTTAAATGTTTTGTTTGAATGAAATTATTTATAATGTGTTTGTTTAATTGGTTTGATTAGTTAAATATTGTGTTTGTTTAAGCGGAATTATTTGTTGGATTAAATGTTTTATTTTTATTTTTTAATTTTAAAGGATGGATTTAGATAGTAGTAATGAACCAACCTAATGGGTCACGTGGATTACTTGGATAGGAGGTTAATGGGTACGAATATTTACCTATGGATTATGATACATATATATATAGGTATACATGTATATTTGGATATTATATTTACTAGTATTCTAATAGTTAATATTAATAAATATAGTTATTATTATGTATATAATTATAAGTTATATTATATATATATATATATCACTATATTACGTATATAGTTAGTATATATTATAAACTTTTTAATATATTTTCCTTCTCCTTATTTTTCCTTAGCAGACTTAGGGTTAAACTAGAATTAGGGTTTTATGTTGTGTATATATACAATAGTATAGGTTTGTGGGAGGCTATAAAATTATTACGTGAGTTATATCATATAGAGAGAAGTTTTACAGAGAGCCTTTAGGGAAGGAAAACATGAGGAGAGAAAGAGGGGAGTTCGGCTAAGGATTAGGTTTGACCTTAGGAGGAAAGGAAGGAGGTTGTTCATGGTGGTTATCCAGTTCAGCGAAGGAGAACGACGGCAACAAAGGCTCCCGGGGTTGATGAATTGGCCGGAGAAGAAGGAGATGGGTTTCAATTCAAAACCCTTAAGGTAAGTTCTTCTCTTACTCTCTCCCTTAGATTCATGTTCTATGCATGCCTAGGTTAATTTCAGGAGTAATCAGATAATAACTTGATCTTTTATGCATGCTTAATTAGAATTAAAACTGAGTTTATATGTTTAAGGTTTTCTTGCTTGATTTTAAAAATTCTTGTATGAAACCTTGTTTTAATTCGTGTTTAAGATGTGTATGGACTTTATAAATTTATTGGGATCATCTGGGGCTTGGAATAGAAGTTTAGGAACCTTAAGGAAGATGATTAGAATAATTAAAGGACGCTGGAGATGAAGAAGATGGAGTATATCATAAGTGGAGGCGGCTCCATTCGGAATGGAGGCAGCTCCATTGTGGGTAAAGCCTGCTCCTTCCAGTGATAGTTTGGATGATGTTGGGGGTTTAAATTAATATTAATTGACATGTTAAAATCTTAGAAATCATAATTTATATTCTTATGCTAATAATTTGAACAATATAGAATTTTAATTAAATTGACATAGTTTTAATGGATGATTTATTTGTTTAATATTGTCTTAGCAAAATAAATAGATGTTGGATTGTGTGTGATTATAATTATGCTTGGGCAGTATAATATAATCATTTATTATCTCTGATTTTATTATTCTAAGGATTTGATGGACTTGAACAATATAACAGTTTAAATAAGTCTGCATATTGTTAATGGATGATTTAATTACTTACTATTAATTAGCAATTTAAATGAATTAATACTGGCATTAAACTAAGTTGATCAATTAATTGGATTTAAATAGTTTAATTACGTCTTAGAGGTTAAAACAATCTATTTGAGATGCAGGTTAATTTATTGTAAAAAATTAAATGCATGCTACTTAGAGTTGTTATTTTGCTTAAGTATATGCAAGGATTATATATATGATTTTTATCATATTATTTTGGATTATTTGATGTACTGCTTCATTTGTTGCATCATATATTGGATTGTGTGGTTTAATGCACCGGTATGGGACGATAATATTTTAGGGATGAATTAACTTATCAGTTAAGTCCTACCATTTTTAAGTAAAATGATTGATTAACTAAAAGAATGTTAAGTCCTACCTATATTTAAGTCAGATCAATTGAACAAGTTGAATGACTTATAGATGATTAATTATAGTTGGATATGATGGATTATATATATATATGATTATGATGCCATGATATGAGCTTAAGTCTTAGGATCATGATTAGAGTGCGCATATTACCTAGGATGGATAACTAAATATAGTAAACATCTGGGTGTCCTGATAGGTCTAGGTACTCATGCCCACTTTTTGTGCGATTTGCATATTGCCTTCTATTCACGTTGAGACAGACCTATAGCCTAGTGAGCGTCTTATAGTGTGTATCTATATATGTATACGAACTACTAGCTATTGTTGGATTGACTGGAATGTATATGTGTATCGGATCTCTGCTTAGACTGTAGTAGAGTAGAACTTGTTTGTGAGCCAGACCCACCATTATTTTGCAGGTGTTCGTCAGGAGTAGAGGTTGTTTATGCTGAGCAGGGATCAGTCTACTTTATTCTTCCGAATTATCTACATAGGAGTTCCTTTGTGTTTCAGTATTCTGATGTAAACAGTTACTGCTGTCATTTGTTCAGTTGGGATTTTCTAAGGGTCCACATAATATGGATTCCCGAGTTGTATTACTTTGGATGATTAATTTTATCAGAATAATTTATTATTTAATGAAATTTTATTCCGAGGTTTCAATTAATGGATTATCATTTTAGTTTCTTTTCAGCTTTTTTTATTTATTCTTATTTATCATATTTGTATTCTGTGTTCGATTATTACCGATTTGTTTTGATATCCTCGAGTATTCAGGCGTGGGCTTGGCCAACCCATATTCAAAAATCCGGTGGTATCACATGCTCTGTATTGTTTCCAATATGGCATCTGTGCTAGATCTGTGCCTCGACCTTGAGGAGCAAGATCTAGCACTGGTGGCTCTAGCGCTAATGACTCCAACAGTAGATACCTCTGCTTGTGCCAGTAGGGGATGGGTTTCTTTTGGATTCATCTTCTTACTAGGATATCTCCAGCGGAGTCGCCAAATGTAAATACCCGTTTCTACAATACAGTTAAAAAGTCAAAAGGGTCTGGGATATATCATTTAAAACAATGTGAGGAAAGCAAAAGAACTGAGGAAGGGAGAGAAAGCTAGCCCAACATGAGGACTGGAGTGATGGTAGGAGAGGTGATGCCTGGAGTGTATGGCCTAAAAACAGCCCTGCCTCTAATCTTTTATTGTTCCTTCCTTTCATAGCCTTAGGTCATTTAAGAGGCACTTATTAGGCCTCTTTCTAGATAGGGTAGGGCCTATGTAATCATAAAGATCACGTGCCCTAATCCTATCCTTCAGGACCCATTTAATGAGTGTAACGCTCATCCTTAAATGACCCTGGTTGGATTATGCATAACGGCAGCGATACTTACTCCGGCTATCTCTCACTCTGGTCCTCGAATTAGGTCTTGTCTTTGCAAGACTTGACTAGTTTTCTTTCCTCCATTCCAAAGTCTCTTCTGTATTCCCCTGATAACGAAGAAGTCCTACCATTTATTCTTTGTTCTGGTTAGGTTGGATCGAGGTTTTAGGCCTGTCGATCGACGATTCGGGATTGGGTCGGATCGAGGTTCTAGGCCCGTCGATCGACAATTTGCGGTCAGGTCAGATTGAGTTCTAGGCCCGCCGATCGACGATTCGCGGTCGGGTTGGATTGAGGTTTTAGGCCCGTCGATTGACTATTCGTAATCGGGTCGGATCGAGGTTCTAGGCCCGTCGATCGACTATTCGTGGTCGAGTCGGATAGAGGTTCTAGGCCCGTCGATCGATGATTCGTGGTTGGGTCAGATCGAGGTTCCAGGCTCGTCGATTCACGATACGTGGTTAGTCGGATCAAGGTTTTAGGCTCGTCGATCAACGGTTCATGGTTAGGTCGCTGTACTCCCTCGACCCAATCTTATACTCAATTGTGATTTTGTCCTTCCTGGTTGGAGTAATGATGTCATGGGGCGACTTAGATTTGACTAGGTGACGTGGTTTAATCACATCTACAACTTTCATCTGACTGTAAATAGGGCAAATTTTAAAAAATGTAAGTGTAATTAATTAATCTAAAAAAATTATAATAATAAAAACATATTCTTTCGTTTGACTCCATTTCTAACGGTATGCTTTAAATCGTAATGCATGCATATACTCACCATGATCATACATTGATGTGAAAAGAAAAAAAAGATAGTGACTTGTAGCATTACTTTATATTTTAATTATTACCTCTTCCTCTAATCCATTTTTATGTTTTTGACATCCTTAAGCACAACATAAAACCTTGCATGGTCCACCTAAAGTATAACCAAAAAATATATATATATATATCCAAAAACATCTGGTTTTGGCATCTAATTAAGTTTCTAAAATTATTGGCAATATGTCATATACTTTTGTCTCCACACAAAGCAAATTATCTCTATTTATCATTATTAAGCACTATGTTAAGTATCTATCTTAATCCTTATCAAATATGCTTGATTATGATTGATCAGTGGCTGTCACCTTCTCAGAGACACTTACTCTCCATGGTTGTGTTCCACTTGTACGAAAAGACTGAATTGATTATAACTATAAACCAAGTATATCTCAGCCACAAACCAAAATTTTCTTGTCCTATTTGGGCTAAGGACACTTGCACAACTTAGCTGATTTTTACTATAAATATAGAAAAAAATAATAATAATAAATCACAAAACAACAGATGGAGATATATAATTTGTCTGACTATCACAATCAATTTGAAAGCATCGGGACAAAAAATAACAGCTGTTTCTCATGGAAGATCAATTCTACACTCATGACATTGCTAATGAAATGTCCTACTGCATGCTTATCTTACCACAAAGAAAATTGATACTCCTTTCTCCAAAAATTAAATGTCGACGTTATTTTTTTATTATTATTATTTTAAATTAAATATTCATTTAAAAAGTTAAAATACTATTTTTTTTTTTTAACATTGCTAATTTAATCTTTTTCTATTGAATTTATAAAAAGATGTGAACCCACTATAAACATATTTCATAATTCATTTACTTTCAATATAATAAAAAAATGTTAAAACACATTCTCTTAAAAAGTTAGATTCTCAAAAATAGACGTTTAATCTGGGACGGAAGGAGTAATAAAATGTTAGGGTTAATTGATTTTTCACTTTCTATTGTGTAAGAAATTGTTTAAAAACTCAAAGTGTAGTAAAAATTTAGGGTGAAATATTTTGACTTCCCTAAAGTTTGTCTAAATATCTCCGAACAAAAATTGTTATAAAAAATAATTCCTGACCTCCCTAGAGGTTTGTTGAAATATCTTTCATCTAAAATTATTGTCAAAATAACCCCTGGCGTCTCCTGAGATTTGCCCATATAACCCTTGACACCCCATCCAAATTTTCCTCACCATCCCTAACATTAATCAATGGAATATTTTTTAAATGTCCAAACTACTCTTAAGTGAGACAAAACCCAAATACAATTGACAATCTCCACTCGAATGACTCAAATGACCTTGTTAGAATACCATCAAATGACCATTTCAACCAAATTTAATTAAACAAAACTATCATTTCTTATACCTACGTTTTTTGAATTTTTTTATATTTTTTGCAGAGTTGAAGACAATTTGTTTTTGAACAAATGATTTGTTGATGTAGCAGCCAATGTCTAATTTGTTGAATACTTTATTTTCAAAGCAAATATGTTGAATTATATATTGAATTATATGTTAAAATGGTGAATTAGTATATTAGCGAGGTCAAATTGATCCAAGAGATTCGGCTATAGGTCTCCTCATTTCAAAGCAAAAGCTGAGTGGCAAAATTGAATTACCGGTCATATTTTTGTTATGTCAATGCATAGAACACGATTTGTTTATTAAATGGTCAAATATATCAAACATGATTCAATTATTAAACTAGTAATATAATACAATTTGTATAACCAGTTAAATACGTAGTAAATGAGTAGTATAACCTGCAACACTACGTCACCCCTTTAACAATTTATCTACTATTTCTTCTCTAAGTATAAACAAAAATAAATTAAAATATTGAATTAAAAAATATGGAGTGACTAATTTTTTTACATTTTTTTTTGTTTATAAATCACAATTAACTAAGGGTTTTACTATAATACCACACTTATTTAAATATAGAAAGATATAATCTTATTATAAAGGTTTAAACACGTCACAGTTTTGACCCCTTAAATCCAAACACAACATGACTATATATGGATTAATCACGTTCACACAATTATGATACAAGAAATTCTAATTTCTTATTAGATTCGAATTGTGTTGACGTGTTGTGTCAAAATTATGTTTACTATAGTAGTATATTACCTAAATGTCAATAATAATTTTATTTTTCCTCCACTTAGATAACACACATCCATCTCAATCCTACAAGGATATGCTTCCAATTGCATTGAGAAACCATTAGGAGGTCATATGTTTTATAGATTCTTATACCCAATTTCTTAGAGCCGGAGACTTGCTTTACAACAAATTACCCCTTCGTTTGGATTAATGGATTTGGAAAGAAAAGAAAAAAAAGGATAAAGACTTTTTGTGTTTGGGTTGTCCTTCAGAAGAGAAAATAAAGAATTTGGAGGGATAGTTTGTCCCTCCAAATCCCTCACTTGCTATCCTCCAAAAGTTTAGAAGATTTGCAGAGATAAGATAGTGTGGGTTAAGTAATATTTTTGTAATTTCAAAAAGCCTCAATAATTAAAAGGGAAAAACTTCTTATGATATTTGAGTCCCATCTTATAAAAAAATATGATGGTAATTTGATTGTCATCCTTTCTTTTGTGAATCTTTTCAAACATTGTATTATTTATACAAACATAGGTTGTTGTTATTTTTTCATTTCTTTTCTTCTCTTTCATAACTAATGTTATCTTTTCTTTTATTTCTCTCCTAATTATCCAAACGAAACCATTAGATGAATAGTATGTTGCGAAATTGAAAAAGAGATCGACCACACACAACAAGAACACATGATTTTTTACTTGATTCGTCGAAAAACTAGGACTACACCAAATGGTTGCAAGAATTTCATTACGATGATAAAAAAAACAGCACAACACCAATACAGAGAGTTTGGAATGAATAACTACCCTCGCACTAGGGCAACATAATAAGTGCAAAAATTTCCAAAATACCCACCAAAAAATTCAAGATTGGATCCGCGAAATTAAGCCTTGGTGCACAGTATTTATCAACCTTCACAGCACCCATCATCATAGTAATATCTTTTTAATTATAAACCTAAAACAAAAAACTAATATATCGAGATTTATGTGTGTTTAATTCTAATAAAAAAAATTTGTTTTCTTTTTGTCTTCATCATTCTTCATCCCTACATGCATAATCATTATACACGTGCTTTATTATTTTACTGAATTGAAGAATATTTACTACAGAGTAAAATTAAGTAGTTGAGATTCCATTTTAGGTCTGTGTGATGGGCCTGTAGTTGCGAAGTCGTTTTCAGCCCAATCCTTTCTTACTGTGAAATTTTAGCCCAAACCTTTTGTGAGCCCCAAAACAGATGGAATTTCCTTATTATTAATATTCGGACCCAAATTCGACAAATATCTAATTAATTTTTAATTTTTTTTTAGCAATATATCTAATTAATTTCAAGACATCCCTTTCTCATTCTTAAATTTTCAGACATTATTGTTACCAACCAACCAAATGTAACACTGCTTGTGTGTAATATACATATCATTTCGTATGTGTTAACGTGCATCATTTTTTTGAGTCATTTTCATCTAGGTACCACATTGATATTGTTATGAAAATGATGTTATTTTTTATTTTATTTTGTTTTAGTTTTTGAAAGGTTTTATGAAAGTATTTTGGTTCATCAACAAGTGTCAGCTGAGAATAAGAAATTCTGTTTTTTAAAAAATAAAAAATAAAAAATAGTAAATATTCTACCTTTATTATGACGACTTTGTGGCGGGTGCGACAACTAGCAAGCTACCACATTGGGCGAGTTACAGCTGCATAATCCCACCTGAGTAAGGGAAAAGTGAAGTGTTTATGTGTGGTAATATTATCTCCAATTAGTATGAGGCTTTTTGAGATAAAGCATAAGAACGAAACCATGTAGGTTCAAACCCAAAACGAATAATATCATATCATATGGTGGAGTGGGTTATTACATTTGTTGCGACCATTTGATAATCTTCACTTCCCTTATAATTGAGGTATTTCCCACTGAAAAATTAGGTAATATAAATTTATTATTTATTTATTTATTTATTGCAATTAACCCCAATGGAGAGAGTTTTCACTTTTAGAGAGGTAAATACCAAATGAGAATATAAAATAGAATTCCGACTATGATTTTGTAGTATCAAATTCACTATTTTTTTAGTTGACAAATTCTCTTATCTTTCAACGTCACGTAAAATGCACTTTACTTGTTAAATTTTTATTGATTTACAATGTGAAATTACTCACATTTCCTAGTAATGAACTCGGGAAATAAAATATAATACAAAAACACGAACAAACAAACAAACAAAAAAAAAAAAAAGACATCTCAAATG
>JAOTQH010002708.1:0-18958 GCA_025631255.1 Cornus kousa | reverse complement strand
ATCTATTAACTTTTATTTTCTCTTCTTTTTTTTTTCTTTTTTTTTTTCCTTATTCCTCACATATTTTTTCTCCTCTCAATATAATTTATTTATTTTTTTTCATCTTCTCCACTCTCACTCCGTCACAAGAATTTGAATGAACTTTTATTCTATTAAAGAATTTTTTAGAGTATTGGATCAAATTCTTCAAAATCAGTTTCTATTATTCTATAACTTCAATTAGTTTATAGTTTTATTAAATTTTGTTATCATAAAATTATTTATTTTTTTTATAAGTTGTCATCATTTTTATTTATATTGTTGAATATATTTTCTAAAAGGTACATAGTCAATTAACTAACATCGAACTAGAGATTGAATTTTTTTTAGTGCTACGCTTAAAAATCACAAAACAAATAATGAGTATATTACTAACATGAACATATGGGTAGACCACTATTAAAAGTCCATTTTATTTTTTTCATATGGGTAGACCCCTATTAAAAGTTCTTTTTTTTTTTTTTTTTTGCCTAAAGTCTCAAATTATATTGAGCCGCCCCTACTAATGCTACATTGGAATTCAGAAAAGTCACATACCTTCTTACATGTTTCTCTCAACATGAACTCATATATGAAAGGAAAATGTTCCCTGAATTTCAGAAAAGTCTCGGATGGATGTGTACCCTAATTATAACTATGTATTATAGCTTGTATAACAACTAACTAATCTTATATCTTAGAAACCATTTTTTTCTTTCTGTCATTCAATAATTAAACTATATAATTGCCGATTAAATTTGGGTCAAAATAATGAGGCCCACTTTGTCACACAGACCAAAATCCCACATAACTGACAAAGATTCAAAACACCAATTGGAACAGAGGTGGACCAGATACCCTATTGTAAAACATAAGTAAATAAAGATGCCGCTCCAATAAATTTGGTCTCTACCCAAATTTATTGGAGCAGCATCTTTATTCTACCAAAAAGTGTCATTGAGGAGCTCAATAAAATTTTCAGACGCTTTCTTTGGTCAGGAGTTGAGATGAAGTCAACTTGCTCTAAAGTTGCTTGGCACAAGGTGTGTAGACCTAAGATTGGAGGAGGCTTGGGCATCCCAAATTTAGAGCAATCTAACAAGGCAGGCATTATGAGACTTATTTGGGACCTGCAATGTGGTAATCCAAATAGAATTTGGATAGATTGGTGTAACTCACACCTAATCAAATCCAAGAACTTTTGGTCTATAAAAATTCCTCACTCATGTACATGGAGTTGGAGGAAAATTTTACAGTTAGACATCCAGCAAGGCTTCTAATTAAGCACAAAGTTGGTAATGGAATTGATACCTCATTTTGGTGGGACAACTGGGCGCCCGGAGGTCCTCTTTGCACTAGATTCCCAATTAATGTTCTCACAGCAAATGGTCTTACTGATGCTATCACTCTTGACACATTCATTGTAAACTCATCATGGTCATTCCCGCAGCCACTCTCAGCTATGATCCCAGAGTTAACACAGCTATAGCCACCACGTGCAACAATCACTGACAAGAAAATTTGGACTGCATCTACTACTGGGCATTACATCTTCAGTCACACAGCTGCCCACTTGGCTGGGAGCTTTGATATGGTGTCGTGGTATAACTTGGTGTGGAAATCCCCAATTATACCTAGAATGAAATTCAACTTGTGGTTGGCAGTCCAATCTAGACTGTCAACTCTTGACAGCAGATCCATGGCCCAGCACAGCAATGTATGTGTCCTATGCTCGGCCTCAATGGAATCTCATGACCACATCTTCTTCTCTTGCCCTTTTGTTTCACCTATTTGGAGGTACATCAAGGACAAGTGCCATTTTTCTACAGTAATCACAAATTGGAGCAACCTGGTCTTGCTTGCAAGTCACATGTGGAAAACCAATTCCCCGTGTAACATGGTAAGGAAGAGTTGTCTCTCTTCAATTGTCTACCACACCTGAGAAGAACGCAACAACAGAATTTTCAAGAAAGAGAAATGCTCGCAAAGAGTGGTGCTTGCTAAGATAACTTCCTCCATCACTTCGACACTCAGATTTGGTTTCCTAAAAGATTGCGCAGCATCGAGGGTCATCCTCTGTGAATGGACCTTCCACCATCGTGTTGCAGACCTCCTCCTCGGCCTCCAGATTAGATCATCCGGTCGTAATGGCCGGCTTCAATCTCTCACCGGATTTGGTTTAGATAATTTTCAATTAACAGTCCCTTGCTTCTTAATTGAACGTTATCCTTGTTTCTTTGTTTGGGCTTATGCCCTTGTTGCCCATTTGGGCTTATAACTTATTTGGCAATGGGCTACGGCCCCTGATCTTTGTAATTTTTTCACATTCAATGTCAGTAGCTTTATTCTCCAAAAAAAAAAAAAAACAGCTGCCCCCACTCAATCTTTTCATAAATTAATTTGAAATACGAAAATTATGAGTATGGAAAAAGCAAAGCTGGTGGCTCGGGACGAGTTTAACGGACTCAGCCCTCCGGTGCGAAAGACTCGGCCTATTTTAAGAAACTTTGTTTGAATTCTCTTTTCCATGTCCAACCCACTAGCCCAGTGGCCCGCCAGCCAATCCAAAGAGAAATTAAATATTGTTCTCAAAGTCTTCTTAAAGAAATAAAATGAGACAGATATTTGACACTTTCAAAATAACTTGTAAAAGATAAATTGAAAGTATTGAAAAGTTAATTACAAGTTTGAAGTTGTGACCAAATTTTATTTTGGGCTTAAGTTGCAACACCCGTCTATTTGATGTGATAGGTTAAACTCATAATAACAATTATGCAATTAATCAATTTGAACAAAATAATTTTAAGTATTATGTTCTTGGAGATACCTAAATTCCCTCTCACTGAAAATATTCTCATTTTAAAGCACAACGTGCAGTTTCAACATAGGCTATGCAAAATCCAACATTGGACTCATAGTTGTGTACCAAAACGATGCAGTTTCAGTGTGCAAGATTTCCTCCTCAAACAAATAGCAAACCTCCCAAGCGAATTGACATGAAACAAATAAATGGTCGACAATCTCTTCATAATTCAAACAAGCATAGCACATGGAAGGCATAAATTATTGACTACACTAGACAATGTCCTTTTTTTTTACCAACTTTATTGCATCTCCTCATCAATTTCATTCTGCATGTGTTCGCAACAATATCTTTAATGCTTAAACCAGGGCATAACTTAGTGTGGGCTAACCTAGGCCGTAACCCAAGACAAAATAGTACTACTACTTCTTATCAGTTATAGTTAGGGCTGCTAATGAGCCGAGCTGTTCATGAACAACTAGGGCTCAGCTCGTTAAAAGTTCGGCTCGGGCTCGTTCATTTAGTAAACGAGCCGAGCTCGAGCTCAATTTCCAGGCTCGTTTATTAAATGAGCCGAGCTTGAGCAACATTGAGTTCGGTTCGTTAGGTTCGTGAACAAGCTCGTTAAGTTAATGGCCCATTTGTATAATCATTCTAAGTTTAAAAATGTTTAGTCCATATAAACTTGGCCCAACTCACGTAATTTTATTAATAAAGGCCCAAAAAGTTATAATTCATTAGCCCATTATACAAACAAGATTTAATCTCATCCCTTGAAACTTAATACATCTCAACCGTTGATTTATAAAGTTAAAGAAAGAAAAGAGCTATCTGCAAATAAGACCTAGAATGAGTAAAAGCGTACTGCGTCACATCTTCATCTTCAGCAGTTCAGCTTCGCTGCCTTGTCTCGCCGGCTGCCCTCTTCTTGCGACATAGATCAGTCTCTTTCTCTCTCTAACTGATCTTAAAGTAGCACAGTTCAAAATATAGGTAGATTGAGACTGATAAAAGTTTTAATTTTTGATATAATCTTAAAAATATGTTCTATATTTTTTCTTTTACTTTTCTGTCAGAGATAGAGATCGGAAGAATTTATTTCCGGCCAAAGATCCGTGCTTGTTGAATATGTAAAGATCCAGAATCGAGCCAAGAACAGGGGATTTGTGCTGATTTGTGTTTGTTGTATATGTAACGATCCCCAACCGAGCCGAGCCCGAGCTCGTCAAATCTCCACCGAGCCGAGCCCGAGCCCGAGCACTTCTCTAGAGTTGATGAGCCGAGCCCGAACAAGCCAAAGCTCGGCTCGGTTCATTTGCAGCCCTAGTTATAGTCCAACCCAATCAGTCATTGCCCAACCCATGCCCAATCCATAATAAAACAAAAATAGCAAATGACCTAGCCTAACAATGAGCAACTCTCTGAACAAAAAAAATAAGTAACAGGCTTACAAAATCTCACTTATCTTATAAGTGAATATTCATTCCATTCAAAAAGCTCTTTTAGCGGAACCAAAGCTACAAGCCCATCACTTATTTTATTATTATTATTATTATTATTATTATTATTATTATTGCTATTTTTGAATATATATAATATATCTTTGTTATAAAAATTATTGTGTTCATCTTTAAATTTGTATATCTTTAGTCCCTTCAGTTTGCAATCCTAGCTCCGCCCTGTTTTAAATTGACTCCACCAACATCTCAAATCTAACAAAATGGTGATATAATAATAAAACTTAAAAATGATGATGATAAAGTTGAAATTCAGGACCATTAAAATGATGAAATTAAACTTTGTACACTCGAATTTATGTTCAACACAAATATTCTCTTTTCATTATTTTTATTTCAATATGATTAAATCAAACATGATTTGTTGAAAATGAATTTAAATGCGTTGAAAAATGTGATAGCAAGGCTTCTCCAACATACAATCGAGGCGCCTTTCAATTGCTCCTCCACGTCACTATCATCATTGTCTTAATCTCATAAAGTTTCAATAACTCATCAACGTCCTAATTTTATTTTTGGTGTCGGAGAACTTTCCCCACCAACGAGATCCAGTCATCATTTCGAAAAGGATGAGACTTGTCTTGCTGAAAAAATCCAAACTTAAGGGGCTAAAATTTTCAAATAACAATAGTGGTGACATTTGAAAAAGAGGTGAACAAACAGTTTCCTTTTGGCGCAAAGGGATCAGCAATTACAAGGTTTGATACTGTAATCCGCAAGTTTACCAGACTAAACTTTGAAGTTTATCATACTAAATATTCACAACATGTCAAAATTATAGAGCTATTGTCCCCAGACTATATTCACAGCATGTCACAATTATAGAGCTATTGTTCAAGAATTCAACCAGAAAAAGCTATAGAGCTACTATTCAAGTTTACATCACTAAGATGTCACAATTATAGAACTAATTTTCCCAGAATATATTCACTAAGATGTTACAATTATAGAGCTATTGTTCAAGCATTTAACCAGCAAAAGCTATACAACTACTATTCAAGTTTACATCAATAAGATGTCACAATTATTTAAGTTTTTTCATTCACAAGATATCTTCTAAGAAGTGGTTTGATTCTTGGACACCAACTGAAAAATTCAAAAGGCAAAAACACATGAAGATGCACGGTAAGCACAAAGACACGAAAATGCATTGTGAGCACAGAGAAAAATCATAAAAAGATCATTATATTACCTCTTTTAAGATCCTTCCTTATGGATTAGGGCTGATTACTTGTCATTGATTACTAACTCAAACATTTAAAAAATATTAAAATAATGGGATTAAAGTAAAATAGGAAAGAGCAAACAAAAGAGGTTCTATTACCTCTTTCTAGCATGTTTCTGATTAGTTATCCCAATCAGTGATTCAGTCAATGATTTAGAGAAATCATTTGGCATCCTCAATGCGATGACCGCAGGGACCATCATGACAAAAGTGACAGACGTGTGCAGTGTACTTGCCAAGCTTTGTGGGATCATCGATGATCCCATTACTTAAGCAGACAGCCACAGGCTCTCTATATGGGGATTCCATATTAGATTTATCCCATTTGTCAACCTGCAAAATATGAGATCAAAACTTACATGTTTATTCCAAAGACCTCTATCAATCTAATTAAGCATGTAGCCAGTGCTACGAATATAGTAACATTCTTTAGCCATATTAGATTCTTTCACCTCAGATGTTTTTCAATAAAAACCAATACTAAGATAACAACAGATAAAACAAACAGCATATCACGTGCTTTTTAATAATTATTATTAAAGGTATAAATAATGTTCTTAATTAAACACAAAAGACAAAAGGATAGTAAAAATCACAATTTGAATGTTCTATTTACCCATCAAGTTTATGTCTTAATAACCAAGAATTGAAGTATTACGTGGTTTAGACATTAAGGACTACAAATTTTGATTATATAACCATGGAAAAGAATTCACAATCATGACAGTTCTTATTATCCAATGTAAACATAATAAATAATCTGATATCTGCAAATGCATAAATAAATAAAAAATTCAATCACAGAATAATAAAAGTCACGATTAGGGCTGATTACTTATCCTTGATTACTAACTGAAACATTTGAAAAACATTAAAACAATGGGATTAAAAGACATTAAAACAATAGGATAAAAGTAAAATAAGAAAGAGCTAACAAAAAAGGTCGTGTTACCTCGTTCTTGTATGTTTCTGATGAGTTTATCCTAATCCTTGTTCGGTCGATGATTTGGAGAAATCATCTAGCATCCTCAATGCGATGACCGAAGGAACTATCATGACAAAAGTAACAAACGTGTGCAGTATACTTGCCAAGCTCTGTAGGATCATCGATGATCACATTACTTAAGTAGACAACCACAAGCTCTCTATATGGGGATTCCATATTAGATTTATTCCATTTGTCAACCTGCAGAATATGGGATAAAAATTTACATGCTTATTCCAAATGGCCTCTATCAATTAAATTGAGCATGTAACCAGTGCAACGAATATAGTAACATTATTTAGCCATATCAGTTTCTTTCTCCTCAGATTTTTCTTCGCAAAAACCAATACCAAGATAACAATAGATACAACAAATAGTATGTATTTCGCACGTGCATAGCACGTGCTTTTTAATAATTATTATTAAAAGTATAAATAATGACCTTAATTAAACACAAGGGACGAAAGGATAGTAAAAAATCACAATATAAACGTTCTATTTACCCATCAAGTTCATGTCTCAACAACCAATGATTGAAGTATTATGATGTTCACTGTACTATACTTACATATAATAAATATAAAGTAAAGAAAATTCTAACTTTATATAGAGAGGGTTGTTCTAAAGAAAGAGAAATAAATTCTTATTCTGTCACAAGGTTAAGAAAACCAATATTACCAACTCAGTCATAACATTAAACTAATTAATAAATAAAAAAATACCAACTCTTCTAAAATATCTAGCCGTTGAACTTTAAGGGAGAATATTATTCATTATAAAGTGATAAATAAATTTCATTAAAGTTATAAAAAAGACTCTTTGATTGAAGATTCTCACTAACTTTACACAAACTTGGTTATATTTTTCTTTATTTATTTATTTATTTTAAATCTTACTGTAGTCTATCTAACAAAATTAGTAATCTTGTAACCCACGAAACAAAAATAATAGCGTACAAATAATTTTTTTAGTATGGATAATTAATTATATTACTTACATTTTATTACGTGAATAAGTACTTTTACTTTATGCGTTAACTTATATTGATATTTGAGCTACTCTGATCTAGAAGTTTCACCAAAGTCTTATGGCCAGTGATATCTCATCGACCTTCCAAAATGAATGGTAACGACCCAAACCCGAAGGTCTGAATTAGTATCCGGGTTCTTAATCGAACCCGAGATCTGCTAAGAGCATTATGGTCATTTTCAATGTCAAGTCGTAATTAATACATCATTATTAGGTTTATACTACACCATAACATCATTAAACATCTCACGATTGGTCACAAGAGATGTTTAAACAAGAATAAGGGAAGAACTAGAATAGGGCAGGGTACACGTCGACTGTTTAGCCTTTATGCCCTTCTGTAGCTACTACGTGAAATCTTCAGGCATCAACCGGTTTGCCCCTTTTTCCCTTTTTTGACATGTGTTTGCTAGTTTAAGGCCCCAACATCCCTTTTGGTCCATTTGTGATCTTAATTATGGTATAAACCCATCCCAAAAACATGGATTCAATAGCATATAACATAAATAAACCTCCACGCCTTTGGTTAAAGCATAATGAACTTAATACATTAATAAAAATTAAAACGAGTCCGAATACATAAAAACATGGCCTTAAGGCCTTAGATGGATTAAAAAAATACTAATGAACCCTCAAATAAGTACATGACATGGCTTAGAATAAGCTTGTATCAAAAGAATTACACGGCCCTTTACAAGTTTACTATTTACATCAAACTATAGCATCGAAAATAAACTAAGGACCTACTCTATCAAAGAGGGCCACGGTGCTATCTTAGTTGTTGGGGGAGGAGGGGAGAGTTGAGACTTAACGGCACTTAAGGTTAATTTGCTTCCTAGACGCTGTAGTTCAAGAAAAATCTGGATCTCATTTTTTATTTATTTATTTATTTATTTTGGTGTGTCCTTTAAGCATCCCTTTCCAAGTTCGATTGGGAATTTGGGATTGGTTCGGTCTAAGTTAGTTAATTTATTCATTTTCGCATTCCAAAAACAGCAAAGCTTTTGCATGACGCAATATGTTAAAAAAATGTTTTACTACTTCACAACTATCCTAATTCGATATAAAATCATAAAACCTAAACTTGTTAAGTATAACATTTCTTTAACATATATACTATTATATACTAAAAAAAAAAAACGAATAGAGAAAAAAAACAACCGAATTTATTATTAAAAAAAAAACACTTATGGAAAATTTAATACTACTAAACTTTATTCAGTGGGTTAAAAAAAAAAAACTTTATCCAAGCAAATTCTACAGTACAAAATACCATTTCATTTGTCTCATGAACATCATCCCCTTTTACCCATTTCGCAGGCCAGCCAGGGTTTTTCATTTCATACAAAGCAAAAGTAGGGTTTAAGCAGAGAATATAAAAATTGAAAAATAGCAGAGAGAGAGAGTCAGTGTTTCAAAGGGCGTCTTCTTCAATGGCTTCTTCACTATCAAGAACGTTGTATCGCTCGCTTCTCTCAAACCCTATAAGACTCTCTCACCTCTCTAAGCCCTTTTGCACAATCCTCTCTTCCGCCGAAACCACCGACTTGGACGATCCCACTATCGACCCTGAACCCGAGTCCGAATCACTCTCTTCTGACACACCATCACCAGACCAAACTCAGCAACGAACCATCTACGATCGTCCCCTCGAAAATGGGATTGACGTCGGCATTTACAAGGTACACTCGCATCCCCACACCACACACACACACATATATATATATGTATGAATGTGTGTGTATAATTTTATTGTTTAAATTTTTATTTTTTTGGGATTGAAGCTGATTGATTGTTAGGGTTTTGTGTATAGGCGATATTGGTGGGACAGGTCGGGCAGAGTCCATTGCAGAAGAGACTGAGGAGTGGGAGGACGGTGACGCTGCTTTCGGTGGGGACGGGTGGGATTAGGAACAACCGGAGGCCGTTGGACAATGAGGATCCGAGGGAATATGCAAATCGATGCGCTGTTCAGTGGCATCGCGTCTCCATTTATCCGGAGAGGTTGGGGGACATTGCCATGAAGCACGTTGTTCCTGGGTGAGCTTCTTTTGGTTGGCTTCTCACATTTCTGAATTTTTCTAGATTGTGGGTATGCAAATGTATGTTTTCACCTAAAGGATTCGTATAATGAATTCAATCAATCCACTCTCTTATGTGAAGCCTTCTGCCAAAGCATGCCTTGCTTTATCTTGGGCCAATCTCATGGGGAATTTGAATGCTTTTGCTGTTATATTGCGTCTGAATAAGCATGCTTTATGTGGTTCATTTTAATACTACCTTCTTTTTTCTTTTTTTTTTCCTTTGTAAATCATTTTAATATTGCCTTGAGAATTGTTTAAGTTTCAGTAATACTAATTTTATTGCTTTTTATCAAGGTTCATGATTTGGTTTTAGTTTTATTTTACTAATTTACTATGCATATGTTGAATTGAACTGGTGCATTTTTACACGATTGCTGCACTGCTGTTAATCCCATATGTCCCCTGAAATTACTTCGTGGATTTAGATTAGAGATGAATAATGTTTACCAACTTCATGTAGAAACCTTGGGTTTATAAGGACAACAGGGACAACTAGAGAGAAGCTTGAGTTCAATTATCCATTTTTTTTTTTCCCTATACAGACACACATATGGATTATGGACCCAAGCTTAGAACTCCCACAACAAACACTTGGAACCAAAATAGTGAAATTTGCAGAACTTAGTGGAATTTTTTTTTTTTTTTTTTTTTTTTTTTTTTTTATTTCCAATTTTTGTGGACAAAAGAATATAAGGGGGCCATTACTGAGTGAACCGATAAAATTCTTGGGCTATCAAGTGTGAGAATTTGAGTCCAAATCTTGATGGCAGCCACTTTGTGCAAATGTGAAAGGCTAGGCTTATATCTAGTCTACCCCACTAACATACTTGATTAAGAAGGATTGCGTTTAGGTAATGGTCCCTTTTTATTGGCAACCATAACCAACTCTCTTTTAAGATGCCATGGTAGTCTTTTTTATAATGCACAACAATGGGCAACAAATTTAATCAATATTGATGAAAATCTCAATTCATATATAATTCCTTGAATGGGCGCATGATATAAATAAATATGACCTTCTAATCAAATTCAGGCTCAGAAATCTGAAAAGTACTTACATGAACGTCAAATTTTCATTCCGACAAACAAATTAAAGATATTACATTACTCTGATTTGTAAAAGTATATATACTTCGTAGTACTAAGTATATATAAAAATTTACACTATTCTGTATGCAGTCATCAAGTTTTTACTAGTACATATTTGGTACGGGGAATTAATATAGCTAGAAGTTGTGGTTATCTTAGATTTTCCATCTTATGTGTTTCTAGTCTATGTTATACAATGTTATAAGAATGATTTGGTGACTCATTCTAGGTTAGCTAGTAGAAAGATCGTCTCCTATAAAAGATATTTTGAGAAAATTACTTGTAGAAGAAGCATTGTTTGAGAAAGTCTTTTTTTAGTATTGCATCAAGGTGCTACCAACCTTTTTTCAAGTTGAGATTAGCCCACACAGAGCATACGGTTACCAACAAACCAAGTGAACTGGATTGGTCCGGGAAGAGTCAAATACGAGATGCTTGGATCCAAACTCCTAAGCCAGCTGCACCCTTGTGTGGCTTGAGAATTTTCTTATATTTTGCTTTTGAATTAGTTCTTGTGGTCTTTCTCAACCTTTCTATCAAGGCATGTGCTATCTCATAGAATTTCTAATGGGTGTGAAGTTTTAATTTCTTCTGTTGTTTTCCTATTTTATTGTTTGATTTGGCTTTGATCGTGGTCCGATTTTTCATTTTGTCATGTGACTTGGTTTTGATCATGATATGGTTTTCATTTATTATATTGTTTGATTAGGTTTTGATAATGGTTCTCCTTTCCACTTATTTCGACTCTTCGATTGCACTTGAATGATATCTCAGTTCAGCTCTGTTTTCTTAATATTATTTTGATGTTTTTCTAATTGCAGTTCGATTCTGTATTTGGAGGGAAATCTGGAGACTAAAATTTTCTCTGATCCAGTAACTGGTCTTGTTCGGCGCATAAGAGAGATTGCAATACGTCGAAATGGTACATTTACTGTTTTTTATACGCTTTGTGGAAACTATTTAAAGATACGAAATGTGACATTTTGCCCTATATATTAAAGCTGCGGTGGTTTCTGATGCATTGTTCTGCACAATGTTGATAAAGGTGCGCCTATGCTCTAGGCTCATACAGGCTCACACTTCCGGCTGTTGTGTGCCCAACTGCGTCTTGGACAACATTTGCGCCTTTAATATGGAATATGAAAATGCTTTAATAGTAATTTAATTTTTCAGTTGTGCGCTTCGCTTCACTCAAGTGCGCGCCTCTTCTTGCGTCTAGGCTCCAAAGGACCTCTATCGCCTTAGTGCGCCTTGGGCCTTATATAGCACTAATCTTAATGCCCAGTAACTTTTAGCTGTTTGAGCTCTAATGATATGATGAAAATGTAGTGATCATTGTAAATAAATACGTGAAACTTCCCAACTTGTAATTTTCAAACCTGTTAAGCAAATCAAACTTCTGATGTTATCTTGTGACAAATGCTGGGAAAACATACCTTTCAAAAAAAAAAACTTGCTGGGAAAATGTACTTCTGTGATGATTTGCTTTAGCATGCAGATCTCTACCCTGCATACCGTTAACATTTCTAAAATGAATTTCCGATTTTTTTTCCTTTCCAAAATGCTTCTGGAAGCCAACAAACTTTGATCAGTGTTGGCTTCTGGAACACTCCTCAATATTGCAATTTCTTCATTCTCTGTTCCTTTCAGCTTTATATTATAGCCTTTTATAGCATTTCATTCCATTCTTGCGGAGCTTTGATGTTTCAGCATCTATAATAATATATTTGTGCAGCAGTTGGAATGCTTAAACAGTTACTTTCTTGAGATACTGACCTGAGAAGTAATCTTTGGGTTGCTATATGAGAAGCAATTGTTGATGAGCGCATGTGTTTGTTGAGGCAAAAATATTAAAAGAAGATGAGATGCATTGTGGTTGAAATATTGTTCGGAGAAATGTATGCCAACATTTTCATGATTACAATCATTTCTTTGATGCATTTATTAGGAATGTATTTTTTATTTTTTATTTTTTAAATTTAAGGAAGAAAGAGCCAATTTATTTTGGAAACCTAATAATTGAAAAGTTGTAAGATGTTAATTGTTGTGGACCCAACATCAGCTTGTTTAATGAGTTAAGCGTAACTGAGACATGAAATTTTCTGCTAAAAAAGGATTTTCATGTAAACTAATGGGGCTTATCAGCATAATATATTACAGAAAATTTTCGTTAGTAGACTAGTTAATAGGAGTTTAAACAGTTAGGTTTTGGTGGGAAAGCTTACAGGGTTCTATGTCTTCTCCCACATGGGAGGTTGGGCTTCAAGTCCCCCTACCCCCTCCCCCAAAAAAAAAAAAAAAAATTTCTTGGCGTGTGTAGCTTACATGCAGAAAAAGATAAATTCTTGGTGTGACATTGTGACTATTTTCTGTTCCGTGTGTCTTACATGCAACAAAGAAAAAATTTCTTGGCATGACATTGTAACCATTCCCTGTTGTTTTATCATGTTATGTGTGCAATGCAGGTCGCCTTGTATTTCTAGGGAAAGGTACTGATGCTCAGCAACCAACAGGAGCAGAGTTAAAAGGCGTCGGCTATTTCTGAAACCCGACATGGAAGTGGGGGCAACTGAAAAGTTTTGCTGACAAGAAACCTTTATTTCATTTTTTGTAATTATGTTCTTAAATTTGCTTTATGGAGGCTAGATGGGCAGTACTGATGGCTGCCAAAAACTTGAAGGTGATTCTGCAGCTCTTTTATTTCGTCTTATGATTTTATGTACCTCGTCTGTTATTGTAAAGCTGAAACTATTTATGATTTCTTTTTTGATGATTGCTATTGTCTTTTATTTCATTTAATGGGTTTTAAGTTATTGAGCCTCCCTTTGGAAGAGCAGTAGTCTTGGAGAGTGCACTTGTGATAATTGCTGTAAAATTTTATTTTAAAATTGTTATGCTACCACTTCAGACCTTCTTCCGTGTGCGTTTCAAATTTTAGCTCTTGAAAATGTCTGCATATTGACCTGACAAGTGGTGGACTAAGGAGGGAGGTTTTAGCTGTTGATGGGTATGTTTGGTTTTCCATACGCAAGTTGGCCTCGATTCAGGATATAGAGCTCAATTGACTTGCTTCCCAGTCAGACGTATTTTCTCAAGGATGCCATTTGAAGTTGGTGAGAATTTTTGTAGCTTCAATCTGTCCAAAGGGAGACCTGACTGATCATTTCCTATTCGTGCATCATCGAATTTTTCTCTCTGCAGGAAATTGGAATCTTCGTTCAGGTAAAAAATAAAAAATTTCTTCCTTGTCTTAGAATCAGAAAGGTAATCTAGAACACTTTTTTCTTGAGGATGTTGTTGCTGGCTAACATTATTAGAAATTATAGATAAGTGGTTGAGAAATGTAGCAGGTTGTGTTGCTTTTGTGGTGAAAAACCCAGATGGATTTGTATTCCCTTTCTGCTGTTTTTGGCAATAATGTATGGTCCCTTTGATTTTAGGACATCTGATTTTATTACTTTATGAATATTCATCCATTTAGAGAGGTCTTCACTTCTGAGGAAGCTTAAGATACATGGATGGCTTTAACTTCATTATTCTTCATTTTACAATGTGTCTTCCTTCTCAAAATGGTTCTGAAATGGTCTCTCAGCATCCAGATTAACATTTTTGACTGTCACCTTCTTGAGTTTGACGAACTGTCTTGTAACCAATGTTGCATAGTGAATCATCTGTTCGAGTATTACCTAGAAAGTTGCATGGTACCATAATTTATTTATTTATTTTTATCCCGATGTTTCTCGATTGAAGCTTCTCAGAGTTTATACCACACTTGGAACGTTGGGGGGTACAGTGAAATCTGTTTAGGTTGATTTATACGTGCTTAACTGAGCTTAATAAGCTTTGTAAGAAATGAAGGTAAGCTTTGTGGAAATGACAATGGAGTCACCTGCAACCCTCCTTATAAACTCCTCTATTCTTGGAATGTTGAGGAGGGTTGAAGGCTTTGCAGGGAAAGTGTGCAGTGTGTGTTGTATTTGTTGGGATCCAAATAATAAAATTAAAGGATGCTCCAAACTTCCAGGAGTAATTGCTTGATATTACCATTACTAATTTTATAAGATTACCAACGCTAAACCTTTTCAATAATCCAATAATGGTCCAATAAGTATTGTGCACAGTGATGGCATACAATATATATGGACAGGTAAATAAATCATGTGGATTAGATTCCTATCCTTCTTATCCACAAAATCAGTCTCTATGGACAAGGAGAAAGCAGACATTGTACAGCAAAAAGAAGTTTGAACCGGTGAGAGAGACGCACACACTACTCTTCAAAAAATGTGGCAGACCTCAAAACTCCTCCAATCTCCTGCCCAATTCCTTCAAACCCCATCACCAATACTACCTCCTATACAAATTCAAGAAACACCCACTCCCATATCTCCCCACATCCTTAAACAGCACTGCAAATTATCGCGTCGAGAGCTCGCAATTTGCAGCAATTCATCATTGTTTCTTCTCTTGGGCTGTCAGGCAGTAGACACATTCCAACCATCAAAGGCAAGAGCAGAAGAAAATGATGCTAATCTCACTATAAACGATGAACAAGAACAAAATCCAGAGACTAGTACGGATAGCTGCAGAGACAAAACTCCAATCAAGAGAGCATTCCTTGATATATCCATTGATAGGGAGCCTGCTGGTCGAATCATCATCGGACTTTATGGCAACAATGCTCCGGCAGGGACTGCTAGATTCAGTAGCCTTCTCAGCGGGGCTGCTGGGATTAGTTACAGAAGAAAAGAGTTCATCAAGATCATGCCTAGCTATGTACAACATGGTGGTGTGAGGTCATATGGTGTGGATGCTGACCTTGCAAAGAAAACAGGAAGCAAATTGGCTGTTGATAGTCTCATAGCTGAGTGGGAGAGAGTGAATGAGAGTTGTCCGGGGACTAAGAATGTTGCAGGAAGTGTGAGCATCATTGTGAGGGATCCCTCGAAACCACCCCCCAAAGTGAAGTTGGTTGCCAGGAAAGGGAAGCTGGAGATTGATGAGGAGGAGGTCGGAACAGACCCCAATGGGACGGAGTTTGTGATCTCCACCAGAGACTCACCGGAGTTGGATGGCTCGGCTCTGGTGGTTGGGAGAGTCTTGGAAGGGATGGGGGTTGTGGAGAAGATTGGCCAGGTGAAGACTGTGCAAGAGAACACTAGTTCTCCCTATTTCAGGTATTGGATTTTGTTGGGTATTATTATTTCACTTGTGTTATTTTTTTGCAATCAATGGCATAGAATAGATAGTGCAGTACATAATATGAGGCCAATAATGTTTTCAGTCCAAGTAAAGATGTAAAGTTGCAAATCAATCGAGTTGTTCACGACGGATTGTAGTTCAGTTCTCTCAACTAAACAACCACAGCTCGAACAATTATGTAGAATTCTTTTATGATTTCAGAATCATTTTTGTTGAAAACATAATTTTATTTATTAATTATTATTATTATTATTATTATTTATCCCATTTTGTTGTTGAGGGTAATGAAACCTCTCTTTTCTTTGTTTGGCAATCAGGGTGGCCAAATTGATTGGAGATAAAAGAGCCGTGGTTGCAGAAAGAGGCTTCAACCGGCCTTACTCGAAGGTGGTGGTCACAAATTGTGGTTTATTGGAATGATACAGAAGGCTGTTTAAATCCCCATTCTGTTCTTCCATTTTTGTAAGAGAGCGCAAAATTATTTGTTAAATTGTATTCTAATTGCATTTTTTCTTCAATTAGCTAAATTGGTATTCTAATTATGTTCCTCACAAAGCTTCACCTGACTTGAGACCCTCCATTTTATTTTATAACTAATTTTATTTTAAGGGGGTGTCTCTGAATCCATCCATTTCAAAGTTAGACTAGTCCCTTTCGATACTATGTAGTACACGTGTCGGGTAAATCAAGACACCCATCCTGTAACGAAAAGGCTAATCCTTTCTTAATATATGCAATCACTCTTAAATCACGTCTATCCTGATAACTAGGAAAAAAGACTTAGTAAACAATGAACCTCATACAAATTTTACATTGCAAACTCTTTGTGTTACTGATGCTGCCCAGCGATTGAAACAAAGGTCCCAACCGATCTTTAAATGTTTATACATCTCGAGTAGGAAATCAAAATTAAATAGATAGGAGGAAAGACATGAAAAATAATAATATTACTTTTAACAGATTTTTTTTCATTACTTTTAACAGATCAATGTACCATATTTAGTGATAACTTTTATAATTTTATATCAAGATTAGAAGCACAGATGGTCAAGGCTGTTCTATGAACAGTTAATTTTATGTTTTTAGTAATTTTTTTTTTTTTTTTAAAAAAAAAAAAAAAAAAGATTGAGCAAATTGTATTAATAATTTTTTTTAAAAAAAAAAAGAAAAAGAAGATTACAAGAAAGGCCTTCGGCTCAAAATGACCATAAGGCAACCAAGACCTAAAAGGCCAAACCTAAAGCAAAAAGCCCAGCCCTAAATCCATTCCAAATAAGTAAAATTAACGACTAAAGTTTAGCCATTAATTTTAGCTATCCAGCTACAAATCCGGCGAGCACGCTGTAAGGCAGCAACGGTGATCAACCTTTCAGTCCGGAGGACGTGGTGGAGGTCTACACTTTGAAGGCGACAGATTCCTCAAAATTGATCTCGATGAACCTGAGCAATCCCTGAGGCACCTCAGTTGAAGAAGAGATGTGACTGAGTTACAAACTTTGGCCAGAACTAATCTCTGCGACGATGGCTTTCCTCGGAATATACTATTATTCCGCTCTTCCCAAAGATGATATACACCATAGCTGACAGACATATCTTCCAAGACATGTTAATTGGAGGAGTATTTGTCCTCCATCGCTGCTAATCCATTGCATCAAGTCCTCCCAATTGAGGAATGATTTGTAGAATTTGCATCTATCTCGAATGAACCTCCAAAGTGGGGATGAGAATGCGCATGTGAAGAAGAGTTGAGAATGAGATTCAATCTCGATGTGGCAGAGAGCACAAATGTTTTCTTAATGAGCCATAGCCCTGCTATCAAGAGTTGGTAGTCTGCTTTGTACTGCTAGCCACGCATGTTGAATTTCATTCTAAAGATACAACAAAGGGGAGACTGTCCAAACAAGCTTCTCTTATGAGAGCATGGTTGTGGAAGGGTGAATAGTTCAAGTATGGCATTTGAAAGGGAATTTGGGAAGGACCATGAATTGTTCATTCTATGTTTTTAGTATTGCTTTTATAAGAATGGAGTTTGAATCTCAAAATATTTGTAAAGGAGCCCATTCAGAGACTGAAAACAATATAATTCAAAGAGAATGTAAGGAAGGAAAACAAAAGGCAAATCCAAAATTATTTTACGCAACAAATAAACATCAAGTCCGAAACTCTTTTATACAACAAATAAACATCAAATTCAAAAATTCCTTAATAAAACAATATAAAAATAAACTACCACGGATGTAAATATCAATAAAATTAGCCAAGTGGAAAGGTTGATCAAGGATAAGGGTTTGTGATTCAATTAATTATTGTCTATTATCCAATGGTTGAATGTTTTACGATGTACCCTTATGAAAAGAAAAATGTCTTTAGAATCAATGAAAAAATCAAAATAAGGGATTGAGACATTTATCTGGTAGGGGTCGGACAAAGGGATCGAGTTTAGCCTTGATATTAATTGTAGCGGGTTTAGTGTTTCATGGGCTAACTAAAAAGTTTAAGGGCTTGTTTGATTTGTAACTCTTCTTTTTCTCCAAATATCTCAAAAATATCTTAAGATTTGTCGTATTCCAAAAAGGCGCTGCCAAGGATTGATCGATTTGTTAAGCATATATGCTTCCTAATAACATAGTCTGGGTTGCTATCATGTCCTAGCGATTTGGACCCTCGGGTTCGGGTCGTTACAAATTTGATATCAAAGCGTTAGGTTAGAATACTTGTCAGACACCTTGCATGTAACTTGATGAAAGAATATTATTTTCATACCAGGTTCATCAGCTAGTAGCACAATTGATCACAAGCCAGACCAAACCACAAAGTAGTAGAAGCAAGACTTGCCGAGGGAGAGAAGTAGGAGTACCTTATTTTCATAGTAAATGTCTTTACAGTATTTATATGTCCTTTATTTTAAGTTTACAATGTAAATAAGGAAGTACCTCGAAGATCGAACAGTTCGACTGCAGCTCTGGTAAAAGATGCATTTTCTTATTGTATTTTATTATGAAAAAC
>JAOTQH010002498.1:0-18972 GCA_025631255.1 Cornus kousa | reverse complement strand
TATGTCTATGTATGATTATGATTGATGTTCCTCTCAAGTATTATCCTCAGTGTTTCGCATTGTGTTCACAGGTTGAATGGTCAGACTTAGGTCAAATAAATACTTGAGAGGAACATAAATCATACGACGAATTGAAAGTATATTATTTACTAAACACTGCGTGGAAATTGTCATCTGCACCAAACACACATATAATTACATACTGATATAGTGTGTGACTGTGTGTTGGTGTATATGGAGACATTCCTAAGAATTGACACACACAAACACACACCTGAAATGTAAGTGGAAGCAGAAGCAGCAGAGAAGAAACATGATATTTTTATTTCAATTCAAAATACTCAAAATGATTTAAATTTTGAATTTTTAAAATGTAAAACAATTGTTAAAGGACAATTAATTCTTTAACAATTTTTTTTTTCTTTTATTTATTTTATATTATTTTGACCATTGATTCACTTCATTGCAAATCCACTTCTATATTCCATTTGTGTTTGTGAATAAGCTTAAATTTAATTACAAAGATTCGTTTGTTTCTATACAACTATTTTGATTCCTTTATTTTCCAAGTCCCACCATTTAATATCTCTATCAACATCATCACAGGCACTTTTCAAATATATAATCATAAATATTTGTTATTTTCAATAAATTTTTAGTAGTCTCATCAACAAGTCCAATAATAGTTATTTCAATTCAAAATACTCAAAATAATTTAAATTTTGAATTTTTTAAAAGTAAAGCAATTGTTAAAGGACCTGTAATTCTTTAACAAATTTTTTTCTTTTATTTATTTTATGTTATTTTGACCATTGATTCACTTCATTACAAATTCACTTTTATATTCTATTTGTGTGTTTGTGAATAAGTTTAAATTTAATTACAAAGATTCATTTGTTTCTATACAATTATTTTGATTCCTTTATTTTCCTAGTCCCACCATTTAATATCTCTATCAACATCATCACAGGCACTTTTCAAATATATAAACATCATAAATATTTGTTATTTTCAATAAATTTTTAGTAGCCTCATCAACAAGTCCAATAATAGTTTCTAATAGTAGCCTCTTGAAATTTAATTTAGATTGACATTTAGATATTATTGGATCAAAAATCAAGTGTTAATAAATGTTAAACAAATCTCTCCAAGTGTATCCTTACCATGCTACATCATTATTATTAATTTCTTTTTTTTTTCTTTTTCTTTTTTTAAAGCCTGGTACTCCAAAATTCACCGAATCTACAAATTCACTAGGTTATAGAGACATATTCATTGTTAATGTTTTAACCTTCCAAACTTTCACAAGAATACCACGTGAACCTAAAACCCTAAAATACTATTTTTGAAAGTACCAATCCAACCTCTTTCTTCTTCTTCTTCTTATTTATTTATTTATTTATTTTTATTTATTTTATATTTTTTGATAAGTATGAATCCACCATTAGAATTGGAATTAAAGAAAATATAATTAAAAATTTAAACTAAATTTGTTTCAATTTATGTATTCATCTTAGTCGTCTTCAATTATTATATTTTATATGTTTTTTTAGATCGTTAAAATTACTCTTTTTTTTTTTTTTAAGTTAAATGATCGTTAAAATTACTTGCACAAACATGCCCAAGAATCGAATCCTCCTCGATCAATATCCCTTTAAGGTGGACACACCACTCAGTTCAAGCTTTTGGCACTAATATATTTTCTACTTCCCATACCCTTACATATAAAAAAATGTTATTATTATTTTCTCTCTCTCTTTTCTTTTTTTTTTTTTTAAAAAAAAAAAAAAAATTCAAACAAATATACACAAATTTACAATAGGATTAGGAGCGAAAAACACCTTTATGGTATGCATATGGATTGTATAACTCCCTATATATTCTAAAAAATCCTTTAACATTCAATTTTTGAGTAAACAACGGCTTGAATGTTGAAAAGACTAAAATTTTCCTCTATATCTAATAAAAAAAATGGTAAAAAATAATTAAATGTAAAATGACTAAAGTGTCCCTCTTTTTTTTCTCTTAGGACATTATTGAAAAAGAAAAAGGTATTTTCAGAATTTTATATTTTAAAATGTCATGTACAATGCACATGGCTAAATTTGTAACCAAACAGTGATCATTTTTTCAAATTTAACCCAATTATGCACCCAAAAAAACCTTTAGGGGTAATATTTATCCAAATTCAAACGTTAGGTTGTTTTTCTCACTTTGTCCTTTACAATATTACCTCTAATGAGGTACCTAATTAAATATAAAGATTGTTGTCTTATGTTAATTTTTTAACTTATTATTTTGCATATTTGTATTTTCTTAACATTTTTCATTTTTGTTTTTCTACCCTCTATAATTTTTACTTTGTTTTTATATCCTCATTCCACCAGTAAGTTTCTTTACATGATTTCTTTTTTCCATTTAATTCTCCAAAAACCCTTTTAAATTATTACAACATAAGAATTATATTTGACGTCAAGATACAAGTGGAGTTTATTTATTTTCATACCACGAATTCTCCTTCAGTACCCTAAGCTTATCCGAGTAAGGTACTACCTCCTCCAGGGTCAGTTCCACTCTCTAAACTGACCTTTCCAATTTCCTTAGAACTGATAAGATTTAAGTTCATATGAATAGCACGGATTTCGAGACGGCTTGAATGCATAGATGTGGTGGTTCACACTTGCTTTTCAATTTCCTTAGAACTGATAAGATTTAAGTTCATATGAATAGCACGGATTTCGAAACGGCTTGAATGCATAGATGTGGTGGTTCACACTTTGCATTAAGTTTCGTCTGGTGGAAATAGTAAGTAGTAGGGAGGAGGATGATCTTATCAACCGCTATGGTAATTGAACCTTCAGTGGTTATATGAGAATCAATTGAGTTTTACCATTGGCCTTAAATGGTTCATTTTCGTATTTCAAGTTTCAACAACCAAGTTTGGTGGGGGTTCAACTAACCCCCCAACGTCATAAACTCTCATACAAGTCATGTGAACAAGGGAGCCCCAGCCCTCATCATAGTCGGCATTTTTTTTTTTTTTAAAAAAAAGAAGTATAAAAACTTAAAACTCATTTTCTTTCCTATTTTGTTGTATTGGAGGCCACGTCTAAAGATATTCAGAGGTGCTCTATCTCAATATGTATATATATATATATATATATATATATATATCTTGCATGTCTGCCTGTTTTTGGATTTATAGATTCTTATTTTCTTAAACACATTCTTTTTTACTACAATCTTTGATGCTAATTTCGGGCAGACTTGGTAAAACCAAAATGAGGAGACACTTGTTATATCTCCCAAGGCAATGAAGAAAATGTCAGGGTCCAATCCCTTCAAAACCATATAGTTATGTTCTATTAAGCTTCCACTGTTGCAAATGGTATTGGTATCGACCAAATAGATCATAAACCACACCCAAGTTTCATGTTCCATATGCTATGGAAAATACTGTATATTGAATGAAAAAATAAAAAAATGCACCCAAAAAAAAGAGGCATTTATCAAAGACCATTGACAGAGGCGTGGGCAAAAGGGGGTGCTTTTGCTTTACAAAAAAAAAAAAAAAAAAAAAAAAAAAAAAAAAAAAAAAAACCTAATTTACTGTTCGTGCCACGGTTTTTGCAACTTGCATATTGTCTATTTGAAGAGTAAAACCTGTGTCAAGATGAAAAGCTTAGGACAGAGCAACAACAACTTTGTACTCGAAAGAATGCTTGATGAGTGTGTTTCTTGTAGTCTTCTCCTCCATATGCTCCGCGTAGGTGGAACAAATGTGTCTTATATCTGGACACTACAAGTCTAGTCTAGGGCGTGCGCTTATTTACTGTTTAGATAAAATAATGCCACAGTTATTTCAACAAAGAAACAAAAGATGCCGCGCTGTAAAAAACTTTGCATTAAGCTTTTCTTTTTTTCTTTTTTCTCTACAATGTCTCATATCTTAGGGGAACAACCCAGAGTTATAACTGTAGGTTATGTCAAGTACTCACTATGAAAAGGTAAAAAAGGAAAAGATTGTCTGCCCTGATGTTCTTCAGCCTCCTGTAATGCCAAGTCCACCCGTGTAGCTTGTTTTCGATCTTCAATAGTTCAACAAAACAACCTTCGATGCTGCAACAAAACAACCTTACCACTGTCACAACTTGAGTCTGAAGATCGGATTATAAGCAGAATGATAAGAGGGAAGAAAATGAAGTAATGTATCAACATTTGGAAACCAGAAGCATGGTTAAGGCTTATCCATAACATACAACCCTGTTTGGAGTTCGATAAGAATGACCAATTTTTCCTTTCTTCACTTCATTCTTTCAGAACGAAACAAAGCTGATAAAGCTCAAATTGGGACTTGAGATAGTAAACTCATTGATCTTTTTAAGCAAATCAACGTCATACCCATTAATTAGTATAAATAATACAGACAACTCATATTGATAATTAGCCAATAACATAATCTAATTGTGCATCAAATGATTTTAATTTCAGAAAATGGGAGACAAACGTAAACCAATAATCAAATCAATTTATTAATGTGTCATTCACAATACAAAAATATTGCAAAGAGACTTACACGGAATTTGGACTCCTGCAGATTCTCTAGTAACTCTGTAATCTCAAGTTGCTTCACCATTGTAGCATGTAGCACCTGCAACAAAAATAAGCCTGAATCAATATATTTAAGCTTCCAATAGTAAGACATCTCAGCCAAGTAGAAACAGGCTTACACTTTTTGTTTTCTCAAGATCAAACTCAACAGACTTGATCCTATCCAAAGATTGCTGAAGCATTTGCTCCTTCTCCAAAGGGATTTCAGCAGGCTTCTTGTCGAGTTCTTTCATTAACGTTTCGAGTCTCTGAACACGCTGTAAGCATGGAAGGATATGATCTTCACTGACAACTTCAGCAGCAGGTGAAGGGCTGTCTGGTTTGTCTTCTATCACATTAGATGGATGAATGTTGTTCTGCCTTCTCCAAATTTCAAAAGGTAGGCTAACAATAAATGCAAGCAGTTTGAACATGCAAGACATCAGTGTTCTTGCCATACACCGGAACCTCGTCTTTGTCGCTGGATTGTCTGAAAACATATATATCAGATAAATTCCCAAGATAGGGATGACAGGTAACAACTTGTGACTATAAAATTGGAATCTATACCATTATGATTCAAATTATTTTTCTGTTGCAACCAATCGGCACTTGAAAATTAATTTGCCATATGGAAGTACCCAAAAAAAAAAAAGGACAAAAGAAGAAGCTTTATAATAATCATTATCATCCTTGCTTGTATTCCATATGAATGGGGAGTCATCTACATGAAATCTCTTTTTCCATATATTATACATATATTTATTTATTACAAGTCATTTCTCCTATTATATTAAAAAATTTAAATCCTTTCTAATAACTCCGCCCCATGTTAGTTTTGAACTTCTCAGTCTCATACTTCCTCTATAAACTAATATTCCTTTTCTTACTGGCGTCTCACACAGTCAACCCTATAATCTATCTTAACATTCTCATACTGAATACATGAATGCATTGGAAAATTGCATTCCTGTACAACATAAACATATGAATCTATTCCACTACAATTCAAGACATGTGAATGATTGGAAATCTTTTCTAATTTTACAATAATTAATATTACAAAGCTAGTCTGAAAGAAGGAAAGGCACAAAGAAAAAAAAAAAAAAAAAAAGAGTTTTTCCCTTGTACAATGCAACACAAAACTCAAGTCATAACCACTACCACCAACTGTAAAACCATCCATACTTTTTAGTAATAATGATTTTTAAATATTTATTTTCCAAAAATGTTTTTGACTTTTGGCTTTGCAGCAATAAATAGAAAGATGAAAAGCAAACAGAATGATTATCCTCTAAAAGACCAGATACTAATAACATAATAATTCTGAACAAATGATCATATTTTGAATTTCGAATCCAACCAAAAACTTCCAACTTCTTTTTGATGTTAACCTCCAACAAATGAATAACATTTTGCATACCCTTTGAGGAAAGAGCAAAAAATAATTACAGCATGCTATTTTTAATAATACCTTCTGAATTTGGTATTGCCTCTCTGGAATCCCGCATACCGGGGATTTCAAGTGATTGGTCCTGAGAACATCCGAGTCCTCGCTCGGTATCAATAGCTCCATCAACCTGAGTGAAATGATCATCACAACTGTAGTAGGCAGTTGGATCGGATGTCTTGGCCTACAAAAATAACAACGTGAAGTTAGATGCATGCACATGCAGCACACATAGATAATACACACGCACACACAGATATATATATATATATCGAGAGAGAGAGAGAGAGAGAGAGAGAGAGAGAATGTGTGTAGACTAATGTATCGGAAGTCACATTTACTTATGTTTCATTCTGTGCCCATTAGTCTAACATATTAGGTTTCACAAGATCATGGGTGATACTTGCCACCCAACATTAAAAGTTCACTGGTCCCATTACTCACTTCTTCATGAACAGGTTCTAGTTGTGGAAACCTGGAACAACTTTGTATTGGTGGAGACCAACAATCATCAACATCTGATCCTGATTCTGCTGTTAATGTATCACTAATTCTCCCCTGGTAATCCAAATTAAATTATATTTATATAGGATAACAAAAAGAAGATAATGACACATCAACATACTGCATATTGAAAGCCTGAAACTTGCCTTCAGTGGGCGTATTTGAATATAAGAGCCAATTTTCTGCTGGCCACTAGATACTCTGGTAATCTGCCTCACAAATGTTGCTTCTGCATTATGTACAAGCTACAAATGGGACAAACAGTCCTAACTCAGAATTTGTTTGGTTAATCTCAAACTACCAAGGCAAGATAAATTAAGCCTAGCATACATTTCGCTAAGGCATAGAAATAAAAAATAAAAAAACCCAAAATTTAGAGTATGACTACCTTCATAACTTCAGGATCATTCCATGGACCCATATGAGACCTAAGGCACCCTCCCTCAACAGGGCATGCACATGAGCCACCCAAGAAATCAGGCAATTGACTGAATGAGAATAAAAGAAATATCAAGGAATCAGAAGCCCTTATCAGTGAAAATCAACAAGAAAAATCAGGGGGAAAAAAACCAACCTTGAGTCAATGGCTTCAATTAGTTTGCACAAGGATTTAGGTTCCAGCACCTAAAAGTTTGGAATATGAGTCTGAAGTCAGTTAATAGTTAATATTGAAGCAAATAGACAAACGGATACGGAAGCATAAGGTATCATGTCCTTTACCTGTATTTTTGCAATAGTTTTAGCATCAAGAAACTTTTGTGCACCAGGCCAAAGCACCTTCTTGAAGCCAGGACCGGCATTAACAATGAACATTCGATGTAGCGTCTGTAGATCAATTTAAGACGTAATTATAGGCCAAAACAACAATGGAAAATAAAACTTCACCTTAAAGAGTTAGGATACCTCAGGATAGTAACTGTTGTCAATTTTTGTCATGGCGCTCAAGAGACTTGTAGCTGTCCTAGTGAAATTTTTAACTCCCTGTATAACACAATATAGTGATCTATTACTACTTAAGTTCAATACATAAGCATGACAATATCTGGTCACAAGTGCAGGAAGAAAATCTCTGAAGATTCTACTGGTAATTAAAAATTCCTTATTTATGCACCACTCAGTTTTTTCTCTGTACATTTAACATGATACTGGTAAATAAACCATGAGCACTAAGTTATTCTAGCTATTAAAGATGCATGTGAACAAGCATCCATAAGTGATTAGAAATCAATATTACAATCATATTCTTAAAAGCTAATGAAGATCTGTCAATAAAAAATAAAATAAAAAACTCTAGAAGTTTGCAGCAACATATTACATTCGTTTTGGCAAAGACTATCCAGTTATAGGGTCAACATACCAAGCCTTGCACGTCCAAAATTGTTGTTGTTGAACTGATCTGCCTCTTTGCCGCGATTGAACATGCGGGGAATTTCTCATGTAGGGCCCTCTCAAACTCTTGGACATGATATTTCAAGTAGCGATCAATTGTGGTGATGCGCATAAGCTTACTCGGGTGAGCTATCCCAAGTCTCTCAATATAAACAGGCCTGCCTTCCCTATCAACTCCATGGTAGCCGTGAGGGTAATATTGCATGACTTCTTCCAGCTCTTCATATTCAAAATCCTGATATATGTCGGTTCAACATGATTGTAAGGTCAAAAAGAAAAAAAGTGTTACAAAAATAGATATAATGTTAAAAAATATGGGCCTTCTAATCATAAGATGACCAGGAGAGCTCAGATACAACAGAAGTGCTCACAGAAGTTCAAATATGAGTATATTAGCAGTGCCATTAAAACAAGTCTGCTACTGTTGAACTTCTTATAAGAAAGCAATAAAGAATCTCTTAAAACTGTACTGAAGCATTCACAGTATAATAAAAAGTAAAAAACTATGGCATAGCACAATAAGATACATCATGTTTTTCAAGTCGAGAGAGACTTCAATTTGAAATTATAAGTTGGGTGGGGTGTATCAATGTAATTACCTCCAGTATGGTGTCTGTTCCATACTCTTTCCTCCAATTAAGCATTTCTTCCCACATTTGAATTGTTTTTTCAATGTTAAAATCTCTAGCTTTCAAGAACCTACATAAAGGAGATGAACAAGTTCGGATTAAATCAGTGATGGTGGATGTAAATAATTAAAAAAAGGCAAATTGCACCCAAAAAAGAAAATTCAAAACCAGTTCACCACATTATATACACAAGCTACCACATAAACAACTGTATTGAATTTGACTACGCAACAAGAGGAGTTGAGCCCCAGGCATCAAGTTTAAGAGACCAACTAGATATATACCACTTGACCTGCTTGGACAGTGCATAAACAACCTATCAAAACCACTGGCTCACACGTCATTTCAACACATGGGTTGGTCCTAAATTATGGAGATATAACCAAAATCATCAAATTAAGGGTCATTTACTAAATTCTAAAGTTTACTTATTTTGTGCATGTGTTAATAAAAGGAAGTGCACGTGCACAATTAATTTTTATCAAATCATATGTAAAACACAATAGTTTTTCACTTCAATTTTCAGAAGTACCCCGGACTCCTGATTGAGTCAGTTGAATTAGCAAACCGAGGTGAATACACTTGCTTTTAAGAAGTTAATGCCTACCAAAAACTAAAAAAAATAAGAAGTGAATAGTTGACTGACCTCAACAAAGTGTAATATTCATCATGCCTAGGTGGGAGCAGATCTTTGTCAAGGAGTTTTTGACGCAATTCCTGGACAGCACTCTCCTCATTTGCATCACGTACATCCTCTATGGAAACTGAAGGAACCCTGTAATCAATTTTCCTTTTCCCCCTTTTCTTGAGAGAATGAGTGAACTTATTTGATGCATTTATGGCCTTCTTTTTCAGAGAACCAATTTTAGATCGCCGTCTCTCATCTTCAGAGTTCTCAAAATCTGATCTCCTTTCTCTTATTTCATCAAAAGCTCCCAATCCTTCTAGGCCTAGAAAATGACAGATTAAGGAAACCAGTTAGGCATACCTTCGTAAGTAAATAACGGCATGACATTACCATTGAGAGGTAGTAGATTTACCACCCTACTCCGAAATTATGTAACGTGTACACATACCTGACATTGCAGTCAGGCACAAAAGGAAGGGCCTTGGACCTAAGCTTCAGAGGAAGAAACAATATTGCCAGCAAACTTATCAAAATCCATATTGCTCTACACCATCAAATTCAGAAGTCACTAGATAAGTATCCAAATGTAAATTAGATAAAACAATATCCAGTCATAACTAAAATCAATGACATGAAAGAATTAAAAGAGATGCAGCTTCATGCTATCAATTTAAACCCAATAAAGATAAATGTACAGATCAAAGTGCCAATTTCACTCTGATGTGACAGCCTATAAGTTATAATTTTTCCCATTAAAAAAAAAAAAAAAAAAACAGTACAACCCTGTTTTCCTTCCATTTCCTCAAATAATTTCCCCCAAGTTCCAGGGGAAACTCAAAACTTTAGAAAGACAACTTGTACTTCCACTTAGCCTGATAACTCTCACTATAGCCAAACAGAATTTCTACCATTCCAAACAGTATTACAATAATGTTGAGATATAAACAGATCTGAATCTGCTGAATGCAACAAAAAAGTGTACAACTATAGATAGATGCTTTCCTTTTTTATTAGCGATAATGCAGACTACAACCACAAATCGACCCTTTCCTCTTTGAATAGAGACAATTTTAACCACAATCACATATTCTTCACCATCTTCCATGCTTAGTTTTTTCGTTTCGAGTTAAATTGCTCTGTCCTGATATTTATTAAAATTCCTGCTGAAAGAACTCGAACTCAGGTGAAATGTGCATAAATCATCAGATGAAGAGCTCTTATTAAACCTAGAAAAACCGATGAAACCAGAGTATATGACCACCGATGCTCACTTTTATGCAACATTAAATCTCCAAGAAATGAGAAATCAATAAACTTCTACAATGCCAGTTTACAATCCATCAGATCTCACATTATATTTAACAAAAAAACACTTTCTTTCTTTTTTTCTAGTCTGAAAACTAAACGTACACATACAAATATGTGATTGAAGTATGGAGCATGTGTGTATATATAAAAAAACAGATTTCCAGCCAAAAAGAATCAAGAATCGAAACTAACCTTCCCGAAAACCCTAACGAGAGATCTCGCAGAGCTATTCCCTAGATACAGCGTGCTGGCGAAACGGTAAGGATATAAACAGAGATTTGCGAGATTCAGTTGTTTCCGAGAAAATTTCCGAGTTATTCTCGAGAAAATTCTCGGTGAAGCCGCAATGGAGGTGGGGTGGAGGAGGAGGAGGAAGATGAAAGATCTGATGCTATATATATATAAATATATATAAATATTCCAACTTTCTCTCTCTATATATATTCTCTCTCACTCACTCAACAAATTTGTTTCTGAAGGTTCCACCACCGTCTCTTTCCTTTGCTTATTTGTCACCGTTGTTCCCTGCGTTTTGTGTTACGTGTCCCCTCTCTCTCTCTCTATTAAATTAAAATATAAGCAAATGAAAAAGTAACGTCTCGGACCTTACGGTGACTTTAAATTCGCTAGTTATCTTGTAAAAGTAACGGCGTGTCAGTAAATGCAACTTTTCTTGTTCTTTCATTAATCTCAGTTTTCAAAACATATACATATAGTTGTGTGTGTATGTATATATATATATGTATGGTATGTGTGTATGTATAGAGTACTAGTACATTGTTGGTATTTCTCAATTTAAAGGAATATGAATATAATATTCACACCTCATAAAATAATGAGTAGTGATATATGAACTAACTTCGAAATAAGAAATTCATTTTTATATAAGAGGAGTGACGGGTTTCATTGTGAATAATTATTTATAGATAATTAAGTTTAACATTTTATTTTCCAGTCTTTGAATTGAAAATTTTCAGTCCGGGTATTATTTTTTCGGTCTTGGGGTTGAATTTTGTCGGTCCAAATAAAATTTAGTTTATACTCAAATTGAGGTATTCGAGAATCTGAATTAAATCTAAGTTTAGATTCAGTAAAATATTTGATAGAGTAATGTCTGATACCATCAATTATTAAATTAAAAAATATGTCATGTAGTGATTCAAGTTACGAATTCACATCTCTACTAATAAGATACTTTAATTTTATTTAGCATAGTGATATTTACACCAATTTGTTACAATAAAGAATGTTTGCATTTAATTATTTATGTATAATATGATTAAGTGGAGGGTCCACTCCCCTACTTGTAATATAAATAATCAATTAAAATAAGTAAATCTAACATTTCACTATAACACAGGTGTAAATATATATATTTTATTGCATTCAGAATAATATTTTTGAGATTTGCTAATAAAAGGAAAGCGAATATATCTAAGCATGAAAACAATATGATAGGACTTAGGACCTCTACTCTAATTTTAATTCAATGATTAATTATGCAAACTCACTTGGGAGTTTCATTCTCTTGTAATAATAAAAAAGAAAAAAAAATAATAATAGGAAGAAGGTGACTAAAACAAATAAAATATTTAAATAGCGGGGCAAATCATTTGATGCATTCATGTCGGTATCAGCTTAAAAATCATTCTGCTCAGAAGTTGAATTGTTTGATGCATGAATTACGTGTCAACAATGAACAATCTTTGGTCCAATCAAAATACATGTTTAATTTTTTTATAATATTTAATTAAACTTTTTATATTTTATATTTTATTATTATTATTATTTTACCTATTGATATTTTTTTATTTTTGACATTTTGTAATCACAGGCATGTCTAATAATATTAAACTGTAGTTTTTTGAAGCAATGACTTAAAACATATTTAGTAAAAAAATATTACAAGTTTAAAAATATAATAGTTAATTTTAAAATATCATTTAAAAATTTATAAATTAAAAAAAATATATTATTGTTAATCATAATTGTGAAGATATATAAAAAAGTTAAATTAATATTTTAATTTTTTATCACTATTTACAAAACGTTTGGGTATTATAAAAAACAAAACACATATGGAACATTCCTTTATTAATTGAAGTGTTTTTTATTAAACTAAATCAGAGGTGATAGTCTAATAATTTTTCTTTTGCAGAATTGTACGGAGTAATTGTTTTTTCTTATTTTTTATTTTATTTTTATGGTAGTACGGTTCTTTTGGAGTATAAATTATTGGTTACGTGGAGGGTGATGTGTATGCCACGTGTTGAAGTAATTAATGTTGGAATGTAACTATAATTAATGGTAGTGATTTGGGTGGTAAGAGGTAGGGACATCCAGTTTACAGAGTTAGTTGTCGGTAGTTTTATAGGTTAGGGGACCCTTGGGAAGTGGGAACCCAACCCCTAGTACCCATTTTCCAACAGTTGAAGTGACCTTACATGATATGGGTAAGCCTGTCCCCATACCCGACATTTTGGGTTAATCGAGTTTGGGGTATGGAACCCTAATTCCCAAAAAAAATTGAAGCTTAAAGGTGGTTTTTTTTTTTTTTTTTTTTTTCATCAGGAACTGTCTTAGGTAAGGTTCTTTAGGGACTTACCTTAAGTTACAAATATGAGAATGTTATTCCTACACCTTAATACTAATTTCAATCAGGAAATATGATAAGGATGGACGGGCTCGAACCTGGAACATATAGCACTCCAGGCTGCTTAAAGTTAACAAGTAACTTGCAATGCTTTCGTTATCGTCGGTCCACCTTGTTTATCCGAATAATTCATCCTGACTCCTTTTGAATCGTGTGCTTGACATAATACCAAATTAAGGACTGGATCTGACTCTGATATTAACTATAATGAGTGGGCACTTGCCATTTATTTCAAAACTTAAGCTGTTACGTAGTGATATATACCTATTCACTTTTTATTCAAATTTGACGTGAAAGAAGTCTCTTTTTTACTTTAATTTAGGTTCATTTACTTGTAGCAGTTGGACCGGAATGTGGTAACGAAGCATATTTTGTTTTCAAAAAAGTTACGCAACTTGTAATATTAATTCTTATCATCAAACCATCTGGTTGGTATTATTGTACTTGGTCCCATCACTATAGAATCTAGATGTGCTCATTCATAATTGCGAAGGGTTGAAATAATGTGACATTTTACTACGGTAATTTTAGTTCAGAAATGGCACACGTTCCTATTTCTTCTTAGGTGTGGTAAATTATTATTTTTATTAATTTTTGGGCAGGTATGTTAGATTCGATTACGAAGGCATTCGCAGGTGTGTGGTAATTGAGTGTGTCATAACTCATACCTACAAAAAAATATAGATATATATGTGTGTGTGAATTAATTGAGTTTAAGAGTTTTGTTTGTTTGGACGTAAAATATTTTTTTAAAAATATTTTTTTATTTTTGTTATTCGGTTGTCGTAAAATATTTACGAAGAAAAAAAATATTAAAATTTAATAAAAATAACTTATTCATTAATTTTTCTCAAATTATTTTACATGTCGTACCTGATAGACTAGACCTCAACTTTGACGTAGACGTTTGCCAAGTAAAAATAAAAGAATATTTTATCTGAAAAAAATATTTTTTAAAAATAATGTTTTATCTAAAAAAAAAATTAAAAGAATATTTACTTTTGGAGCCTCAAAGTAGGATCTTTTCATATAATATTACAAATAAATAAATAAATTAATTAATTAATTTAAAAAAGAAAAGAAAAGAAAAAGAAATGAAGAAGTAATGTGAAAAGCTAACTAGAGTTTGGGAAAAAAATATCTAGCTTGACTTGTGTCAAAACCTAAAGATTCCGATTTGATTCCTGTTAGATGTTCTGCAAGGGAACTTTCTGTCATATCTTATACAACTATTTAATTAATTTCCATGGTTACAAGTGAAAGCAGTCTATAGTTAGAGTTAAATATATATATGACTTTTTTCATTTTTTATTGTTTCAAAATAATTATTCCAATTTAAATTCAATAGAATATCTCTACTTTGAAATTATAAAAACATATAAACCCTATCATAAATATTATCACTATAATAAAAAAGCATGTAAACCCATCATAAACTCATTATCTTTTTTTTATCATTACAATAAAAAAATATTTTAAGGAGTTGCTTAAAAAATTAGATTTTTAAAAAAGACTTTTATTTATGAAACAAAATGAGTATATGAGTCTAACATATTTAATTAAATTGTAAATTGGACGATATGTTGATACCACGGTGAAGCAAAATCATGACTCACACATCTTTAAACATTAATAACGCACCATCTAAAGTTAATTAATTAGGGATAATACTTCAATTCTATCCCAGCATAACAAAGTTTGTCCACCACACTAACATGTCCCAAAAAAATATAAAACATGAATTATATTCATATTTTTAGGGTTAAATTGGATATATCTATTTTTTTTTTCTCTCTTTGCTCCCATCTGTGTATCAATCATCCACATCTTTCTTTTCTCTTAGCTCCAACCACCAATCATTCCAAATTCTAATACTGAATGTATCTTCTTTTAATTATATTTCTAGAATGTTAACTCATACAAAATTGTCTTTCTTACCTTTTTATGTTATTTTTTATTTTCTTAAGATAGAAAATTATCCTTAAAAAATTTGAACTAATCATTTATATTTCTCCATTTTCAAAATCTACCTCAAATTTACACGGGCAATTATAATGTTTTAGTTTCAAGAAAATAAATCAATCCTTGCTAATCTGAAGCGGAGTGGTGGAAGTCCTGGTAGGGAAGATTAGGTTTGGAATGATTGACGGCTGGAGTTAAGAAAAAAGAAAGATGCAGACGAGGCGAGATACACATATGAGAGTAAAGAGAGGAAACAAATAGATTTGTCAGGTTTAATCCTAAAAAATGGATATGACTCATATTTTGTATCTTTTAAAGTTTAAAAGAGGTGTCACATATATGCACATTTTATTGGGACATGTTAGTGTGGAGGATACAATTTATCCTAATGGGATAAAACTGAAGCACTATATCCATTAATTAGAGAGGCTTGAGTGTAGAAAAATTTCTTGTAAAAGGCTAGTCTTTCAACTGTAGATAATGAGCTTCACTAATGTAATTTTTTATTTTACAAAATCCTAATACTCCTTTAATCTTCAAAAAAAGGGAGGCGAGGAGTCAAACACTTTCCATCCGCGGATGCATTGAAGTGAATGAAAAAACTTTGGCTAAACTATACAAAAAATTCTATTTCAGTTTTTTAAAAATTATTTTTTGAAATTTAATTATAAAAAGACCTATTTTTAGATAACAGTTTATATGAAAAATGTAATATATTTTTTGAATTTTTAATAAATGTTTTTAGAATTACAAACTAGTCTTTTATAGTTATATGAAAAATTTAATATATTTTTTGAATTTCTAATAAATATTTTTAGAATTACAAACTTAAGCATGTCTTTTCTATTTTTTAATTTTTTTTTATAAAAAGGACATAAAACAATCCTAAGAATTTAAGATTATCTTCCTCGATTTATGTGAAATTACTTTTCTAAACATATAATAATAATACTCCATGGATCATCAAACAAAAACACACAAGGTGACAATGGCTGAAGTACTCACCAACCAAAGATGGTTATTATACAAATAGGTGAAAAAAAAAAAAAAAAACAAAACAAAACACACACCATGATTATGCATACCCATTATGTAAAAGCAAGTCAGCAGTACTGGTACATACATTATGTCACACCAAATCAATAGACTGTGCGTGTGTGTGTATATACATATAAAATATATGCCCAAATACAACAATTTCACTTTTGTTTCCCCAGAAAATTTCAGGACACGAGGAAGCACCAAAATGTGAAAAATCAGTACTGGAACTAAAGCCCACCAGTTCCATGATTATGATTTGTTACGTGAACATCACAATGAAAAGGTATCACTTTGTAACTTATCAACACCCACCCAAAATCTACTTTTTTTTTTTTTTTTACCGATCTTTTGAGTGTGTTGAATCTGAACCATCATTGTCAATCTAAACTTCATCATGACTTTAAATTAACATCCATAATCTGTTACAATTTATTGTGAAAATCGACATGGGACAAGAACACCCATGCATTCTTCTCTATTTGAATTCGTAATGCTCTCTTTATAGTAGAAAATCTGATCTCATTTCAATACTTTGGAAGGATATTTTGTGTGACACTAGATATAGAACTTACTCTTTAACCATTTACACAATTCTGTAAATAAATTAAGTGATAATAATTACAAAACTTACCGATTAAATGTCTGGTTTAAGCATTCACATCTGTTGAATGTAACGAGTTTCGATCATCCATTCATTTTAGCTAACCACTTTATTCTTAATAGCACGATTCTTTAACCATTTACACAATTCTTTAAATAAATTAAGTGATAATAATTACAAAACTTACCGAGATCATCCATTCATTTTAACTAACCACTTTAGTCTTAATAGCACGATTTTTAGTTTAATTGTAATGCCTTATGTTCATAATATATTGAAATTAAATACAGCATGTATTGCATATATCAAAATCAAGAGATAAAATAGGAGATCATGTACATACAAACATGTAGAGTATTAGGAAGGAAAAAGGAATTAGGGAAGGAAAAGGGAAAGTGACTCCACGGAGGAAGAGGGCGTCGGTAGAGAAGTCTATATCGAATGGACAGAGAAAACAGAGGTGGCCAGTATGGTACAGTCACTTGTCACCATCACGTACTACCTCTGTCTCTGTATTTATATATAATTATATATACATATATATATAATATGTGTGTGAAATTAGCTCTGCAACTACTTGGGATGGTGGCAACGGTGGGCTGAGATTGGGGCATTTAATGGCTGGGGTTAGGGTTGTCGCGAGCGGTGTCGGTTATTGTAGACCGAAGAAGACATTCGAAGGCATTCCAAAAGCAAAACGACAAACCTCAGATCTTTCAGGCAACACCTTCCTTTCTCTCTCCTCCTCTTTTTTACTTTCTCTCTCTAGTCTCTCTCTCTCTCTTCATTTCTATTCACGCTTTTAAAACGCTACTGCATTAAATTTTACTGGGTTCAACTGTAGCTTCACACTTTTCATCGTTATTTCTCTCTCTTCGCAGTGAAATAATAATAACATAATAATTTGGGGCTTTAATAAATTCTCGTGATTCTCTGACAGGGTCGTTTAGGGTTTTACTCAATTGCTAGTGCGAATGAGACGAGGTGAGAGACACGAGAACAGTCGCTCTCTCTCTCTCTCGTGGAATATATATATATATATACACACACACAATACATTACATATACCCTGTGTGTATATATGTATATAGAATTATTCTTCCCTGTTTACCGCCCTGATTTAGGCGGGACGCTGGAAATCCGCGACTTTTTGACCCGACATTTATCCGATATTTAATTCTGAATTCCAGGTTTTTAATTCCTTCCAGTTTTTTGAATTAAAAAATGTCAGTAGAATGTTAATTATAGTTTTCTTTTTTATTCTTTTTGCTAAAAACTAATTTTATTTTTTCAGTTGACCCTTTTTAGAGGGCATTGCCTTCTACCAAATGCAGTGAGAAAATTGCACGTGGACGAATCTGGGTTTTATTTTGTTTGTTTGAGCTTTGAGTAAAATAATATCAAACATAAATATTTATTTAATCTCTTTCTTTGAATTGCTTGCTTAAAGGGGCAGCCGCGGTAATTCCAACTCCAGTAGCGCATATTTAAGTTGTTGCAGTTAAAAATCTCATAGTTGGACCTTGCGTCGGGCCGACCAGTCCGAAAATGTCCCTTAGTGTGGATATATATATGTATGGATTAGCTAGATAGCTATTGTTGAGATATTTAGGTGTATCTCTGCTCACATTTTAGTTACTTTGGTTTTGGACAAATTAAATTGTTATCCAAGTCTTATTTTTTATATTGTTTATTTAATTTATTCAATTCCAATTTTAATGTATCAATTCTAAACATATACTGTAACTTCTTTTTTTTCTCCCTAGTTGGTACTCACACGCATGTCTCTTCTGAGATTTAAACCCCTAATCTCCTTTTGGGAAGTAAGAAGCCAATACAACTAGATCACTGCCCTGTTGGTCAAACATATAATATTAACAAAAAAAAAAAACTTTGACATTTAGGAAAATATTCTCTTTCCATTTTTAGGGTTTTTTTAATTTTTATTTTATATATATCTATATGTGGCAAAGGGTTAGGTTGAGGTTGAGCTTGAGGTTGAGTCAATCGGTAGGGCATGTAAAATAACTTGTCGTGAATATATTTGATGAATAAATTATTTTGTTAAATTTTAATATTTTTTTTCTTCGTAAATATTTTACGATAATCAAACCACAAAAAATAAAAAAATATTTTACATCCAAACAAGAGCCAAAATATAAGCAAAACATGATCTCAAAACTTAAATTCACTCATTTAAGGAGACCTGATGTGAGG
>JAOTQH010002285.1:0-18982 GCA_025631255.1 Cornus kousa | reverse complement strand
ATTAGTTAGTTGTCTTAAGCACACTGCACAGACGCACAATTATTTATTGGTGGTGATAGATTTATACTTATTAGTTAATTGTCTTATGCACACTGTACAGGTGCACAATTATTTGTTGGTGGTGATAAATTTATAGTTATTGGTTAGTTGTCTACTTGTCTTATGCACAATGCACAGGGGCACAATTATATTAGCTATAGAATTTGAAAACATCGTGTTAAAATTTCGCGCACTTATAATTCTTTTTTGCGCGTGTGAAACTCAGGGGCCTCACATTTGAAAGTTCGCCTAGGGCCTCTCAAAATATTTGGAATCTCAGGGCCGGCCTTGTCTCTTGCTCTAAGTTTCCAACCCTTCCGACTTTCGCTTCCCGTCTGCAGTCTCTCTCTACATATACACACACAAAATAACAATGGTTGTACCAGTCGAAGAACAACAGAAGGAGCCCTCAATCGTCGACAAAGAAGACGAAAAACCCGAGCCCTCAATCGCTGACAAAGAAGACGAAAAACCCGAACCCTCAATCGCTGACAAAGAGGATGAAAAACCCTCGAATGATGAAGACGAGGGCGAAGACATCGAAGAAGATGAAGAGGAGGAGGAAAAAGTGACCAAAGAGTCTAGAATGCGTTTGGAGAGGGCCAAAATTGAGAATCTATACAATCGGATATCGAAGGAGAGAGTGCCTTTGCGAGTCCACGATGTGCTGATCAAGGGCAACACCAAGACTGTTGACTCCTTGATCGAAGCCGAAGTCGAAGGTCTCAAGCACGCCACTTCAGTACAAGAGCTTCTTCAGGCTGCGACTATCGCAAATGCTCGCCTTCACCGTCTCGAAATCTTCGATTCCGTCAACATTGTTCTTGATTCCGGGCCGCCTGAGTTGCCCGGCACTACGAATGTCATTGTTCAGGTAGTCGAGACGAAGGACCCCCTCACCGGCAACATCGGAATATACTCTAAGCCTGAGGTACTTCTCTCTCACTCTTTATATGTACTTATATATGCTTGTTTATCTCTAATAATCTAATTTGGATTGCAAGGCGCTTGCTTTGGGTTTAGTTGGTTTTTAAGTTAGCTGTGAAAATTTTGTATGTGTGTCTGAAGTTGTTAGATAGAGGATTGAATGCAATGAAATTGATGGTATGTGCAATTAGAGCTTATAAATTGTTGGGATCAATTTAGATCTTCATCAGAGAGTCCACTTAATAATCATATAACTGACATTGTCTTTTTAAATTTTTATTACTATCTTCTATCATTTATCAAATGTACATTCCAATATCTTATTTTGGTGTTCTAATTTTTGGGCCTTTTGCTTCTTAAGTCTTTCTCCATCTTTCTAACATCGTTGTTAAGGCATCCTTAGAAGTATCTAATAAATCTATGTCATCAGATTTCTTGGATAGCTTTCATTATTTTATCTAACATTAGTACATTACATATATAAGAACTTAACACTGATCATTGGTGTAAGTCTACTTTTAGAGAGAATTCACTAGTTTTTATGAACTCTAGTCAATATTTTGTAAGTTTTATACAGAATTGTTTTCTTTGCAGAGCCCACCAAATTATGCCCCTTGGCATCTATCATATCATTCTTTAAGTTTATTAATTGCCTTTTTAAGTATGTGGCTTCCATTTTGGATTTACCTGGCATAAATATAAATATGATATTCTGAATTGATTATCCGATATTGAATATTTTTCCAGTTTTTGTTTGATTATCCTTTCATATAGTTTCATTGTATGACTCATTAATTTGATTCCTTTTATGTTTTTTTCACAATTTTGTGTATTTCCTCTGTTTTATAAATTGGTACTATGGTGCTTTTCCTCCATTCACTTGCTTAGCACATTACCTACAATAAGGAGCATATCACTTTTCCAAACTGGTGCAGTTATTAACCGGTCAGTGTACATGGTCAAACCATCTTAAGCTGTCATTTTATCTTCAATCGGCGTCATTTCAACCATCCCCCCCTTCCCCTCTCTTCCTTCCCGTTCACTTTCCCTTCTATTGCTCATCCAAATTGGTTATGAAAATGAGGAGAAGAGTAGTAGAAGTAGTTCACCATCATTTATAAATCTCTTTGCAACGCTTGAGAGAATAGTACTCAAATTCTTGTGGCCATAGGCATCACACCTAGTGTTAGAAATGGATCATTCATTTTAAAAACTTCAATTTCTCTAAAGTGATCTCTATAAAATCAAAAGCATTACTTAGCTTTATATACACTGGATTTGAAGTCCGTATTTAGAATTTAGAGACTTTTACTAGCGAAAGTCCATATAGACCTGCTAAAGTACAATAATATAGGCCTCCAAAAAAATCCTAGGCTCGTCAGGGCTCAACAATAGTGTATTATATATGCGAGTGTGACGGCCTTAATTAGGCGCACATAAAAGCCCTCGACCACAAACTTCTAGTAGGCTGAAGGCTCAAGAAAAGCATGCCTTTATATTTTAATTATTGAATCATACATTGTTTTCATTTCATATCAAGTCATGCTTTTGTGGTAAAATTATATTGACTAATATTTTTCGATATTTGGTATTTGGGGTTCATAGGCCCATGAGTGACTACTTGAATTACACTAGTCTAATGATTGATTCTGAAAATTTATGGTAAATTACTTACAAAATAATAAATCTATTATAATGTAATATAGTTTTAAGATCTATATGATTATGGCCTTTGTAATTGCACATTTTCATGTTTTCTAATTTTGTTGAATGTATGTGCAAATTGGAAGGATGTGTGCACAATATTTAACCAACTCTCTTAATTCCATGCCAACATTTCCTTTCCTTTTCTTTTCAATTATTGATAATTTTTTGTAGCATTTGACAGTTTTTTTGTAGCATGTGTCCAAATTGTTTTTGAAGCATGGAATTGGTGTCTTGGAATTGGAGGAAAATTAATTGAAAGTTTGAACTAGTTTTCTGCAAATTCCAATTCCAAGAGACTAATTCCATGCCACCAAACATAACTTAAGTATATTTAATATACAGTTCAATCACCCGTGTGCCTTCACTCTAGCTTGTGACTTATGCTGTGGCCTGTGTGTAGTGCAGTGCTTATGCTTTCACTCCATGAGATTTTGGTATCTTAGTGCATCTTGTGCCTTTAGTAACTATGAAAACTACAACTTGACCCAAAATATGACCCATGGACTTCTATAGCGGCATAACCTAAGTTAAACAAATATGAATATACCCTTTACTCCTAAAACTAAAAACAAAATAAAAAAGTGAACAATCAACAAATAGCCTAAAGAAAGTAAGAATTGGGAATTGACTATAACTAAAACTTGATTATAAGACGTAGGAGTTGACAATAACTAAAGCATGATTATGAGATGCGTCAACTTGGCCTCACTTTAATGTCAAACCAAATTTCCAAATAATACTTCTTTGATTACACCGTATCATACTATCATGTACAAATAGCTTTTTATCAATATTAGTGATAAAAGTTTAAATTGGCTTCTTTAGAGCATCTCAATTTGCTGTATGATCTGAATATACTTTTTTGATGTTCATGTTGTGTACATAATTTATATAGGTAGTTCTGCCTCTTAAATGGTCTTTAGTATCATTAAACATTTTTTGTAGGCTAGATCTTGGTCACTTGAAGGATTGGTGAAGCTGAAAAACTTGTTTGGATATGGGGATCTTTGGGATGGTTCCTTGTCTTATGGCTGGGATCAAACTTCAGAAGTCAGTGCTGGTGTGACTTTGCCCAGATTCAAACGACTGGTAACTCCATTGATGGCTAGAGTTTCCCTGCTTTCCCAAGATTGGCTAAAGTTTTCTTCTTACAAGGAGCGATCATTGGGCTTATCTCTTGGCCTATTATCTTCTCGGAACCATGATTTGGCATTCAATCTTTCTTGGCGTACCTTAACAGATCCAACACAAATAGCATCCAGGTCAATAAGGAGGCAGCTTGGACATGGCTTACTCTCATCTCTAAAATACACATTTAAGATTGATAGGAGAAATTCACCTTTTAGACCAACTCGAGGATATGCTTTTGCTTCTACTTCTCAAATTGGTGGTCTTGTACCCGACCATCGGAGCTTACGTTTTTTCCGCCAGGTTTGTAAATTCCCCTTTTTAATTCTTTCTAATACATTTTTACTTAAAAAAAAAAAAAAAAAAAAAAATTAAATGATTTAAAGCTATTTGTGTTTTCTTTCCCCCCCAATTCTTATTGTAAGTTCATCAAATTATATGGTGCGATTTTGTATTGCTGATTTTTCTTGTTTTTCTTTTGACTTGAAAGTGGAGACCTGGTTGCTTAAATATTCTCGTGTTCTTTATATATATATATAAAAATAAAATTTCCCATGTGTAGTATCAACTAGTTCCAAATAGGATATTAGAATGTGACTCAATGATGGTGCTTAATTATGTTTTCGGTTTTCCGGCCATTTTTTGTGTAATCTGTCATTGCTGATCTTCTGCTTCCTTATTGTTTGACTTGAATGCTGTCACTTCCAAATTATTAATTTTATCATTAAAATATTATATTTTACGATGATAACCTAATTTGATAATAATATGTTATTTTGGTTTGCCCAACAGGAGTTTGATCTTCGTTATGCTTTCCCCTTGGGTTTTTATCATGCTGCGCTGAACGTTGGGTTGTCTGGTGGTGTTATTTTTCCATGGGGAAGTGGATTCTTGAACACTCCCTCGCCCCTTCCTGAGAGATTCTTCTTGGGTGGCAATGCATCTCCAGTTTGTACCTTGGGAGGTCCAACTACACTGTTGGGGTTTAAGTCAAGGGGAGTGGGCCCTACTGAGCCAAGAAGGCAACTAAGAGAAAACTCAAATGATCAAGGTTCTGAAAGGGATTTTCTTGGAGGAGATCTTGCTCTTACTGCCTTTGCGGACCTTGCTTTCGATCTCCCACTGAGGGTGCTCAGAGAAGCTGGTATCCATGGACATATTTTTGCTTGTGCTGGGAACCTTACCAAGTTAACAGAGAATTCATTCCGGGAGTTCTCTTTCCAGAAATTCCGAGAGTCTCTTCGAAGCTCTGCAGGATTTGGGGTCATTGTACCCACAAAACTATTCCGCATGGAGGTTAGTATCTGTTGTGAGATCTTTATATCAAATATGAGCAACAAAGGAACTTTTTGTATGGATCGTTGGAAAAAGATTTTCTGATGTCACACATTCTTTTAATATTAATAACTTACCCCCAGTATTCCTCGTAATAATAATGCAGAACCCCCTGACCTTACCCTCCCACCCTTATTTTTTTCAGTATGTTATATCGACTCAAATATGTGTCGGGTGTGAGCGCACACATACATGTCAGATTTATCTAATCCTCGAGTCCAATGAGTTAAGGACATGGGGTGGAGTTAAATATTCAAATTGTTAATATTCCATTATTATTTGCTAAACTAGTTTTTGTTTTTTTTTTTTTTGTTTTTTTTTTTTTAAGACTCATTCTGAATCGACCAAATTATGAAGCATGATTTATATATCGTTATACATAAAAAATTTGAGGGATTATTGCTTAGTGAATTCGTAAAATGTTTGGCTGCCAAGCATGAGAGAGTATTGGATTTTGAGGGCAGCCACTTTTTGCAAATACCGAAAATAAGATCTATAAATTTTTGTCCTTGTCAACACCTTCAATCAAAGGGGATCCCATGGGTAATTCCCTTGCCCTATGGTAACTTGAATTATTGGACATGCTCATTATCTCTCGTGTCTGACAGGACATTGTGCGAATGTATCTCATATCCTTGTCATGTTGGGTGACAAAACATGGGTTATTGGGCACATTAAAATATTTATGTGATTACAATGGAGATGCAGCCCCGCTTAAACATTTCCTCTCAACCAATGAATTATTTAGTCATAATCTCTTTGTACTGATTTTGATGGTAAAATAGGTAGCACTTGTTAGACTAAAACATGTTTTACCATAACCAGAATTCAATTTGGAAGTTCTGCTGCCAATTGACAGGATCCCAAAATGGAGTTTATTAAGTTAAAAGTTAGTCGTCCTCGAAGTTTTCTGTTGACTCCCTTAATAATAGAATATACTTTAATAGATGTTTTACATGGTCCACAGTAACTTTTTGTTTGTGGTAACATAGCTCAAATGTTCATTAAAAATGATCAGGTCAGTACGCTGCTGGTAATATCTTTGAAATTTTTTAAAATGGGTAAAGATCCTATTGAAATCAATTACAACTGTATTAGTTGTAATTTGCTCGCATGAATAGTGCCTCACGACAGTTCATTAAGTTTGATATTTTTCCTGATTCTATATTTCTTTTTCTTCCCCTCTCCTTCCAACCACACTCAATACCTTTCTGACAACTTGATTTTGTTTTCAGGTTAACTACTGCTACATAGTGAAACAACATGAGCACGACCGTGGGAAGACTGGTGTGCAGTTTAGCTTTTCTTCACCATCATTATAAATTGTGGAGTCATTTTTATCCTTTGTTTGATTGATTTCCAGCAACATTAACATAGGAGCGTGTCACTCTGGGTATATTTGAGTTTATTTTTGCAATTTGAGAACTTTAGTTCTCTGAGCATCTCAATTTGATGGTGGCTCAGAATTTTTGTACTTACAAATGTTAGGCAGGTTTTTTGTGTTGTGCAAAGAGGGGGAAAATAACATTTTGTGGATGGTATCAGTGGAGACATGGTTTCCCTTTGAAACAGATCGGTTGAAGAAAAAAAGGAATAGCTCAGGATGATTGCTTCCATTATTATACAGTAATTATTTAGAAAAGAATTGTATAATGGGGTTCTGTTACACTTTCTCTATTGATGTTCTTCTTTTTTCTTTATCTCTTGAATTTAAGAGAGAATAAAAGGCATGTCATTCACCTTCTTCATCTCTTGGTCATACTTAGACCTCACAAATTATTTCTAATGTTTGTTACTGATTTGGATCAGAAACTTCTCTTATGGTAGTTCGCTGTTGTTGTGAAGAGTGCAAGGCTCCAGGCAGAGGTAATGGTTACATTTTCTATTCGGGAAACTCTAGCCTCTTTCATGGTTATATTATGGAAACCTAATGCTTTGAGAACACTTTTTATTGGGGCCAAGGTGAACAATAGACTCTGTTTCCTGCATCTTTGCTGAAAATCAGCATCACAAACGTTGATTCTGCATCTACACACACAGACGCACACGCACAGAAACACACATATTTGTCTTCCCAGAGTCGGTTTGTGATAGGATTTCGCCATGGTGAGAACCAATCAATCAGGGCTGTTACTGTTGCTCTCAGCTTGGCAGGGTAGGGCTGAACCCAGCTCCTCGCAAGCTAAGACTGGGCGCCGAGTTCATCTTCTCTATGGATATTAAGGGCACAAGGAGAATTGGAGTGGGACACATAGTTATTAGGTGTTTACTGTTTTCATTTCTGAATACATCTAAAAACGCGGCCTTAGGTGCAAAGATTTAACGTTTGTACATGAATGCCACTGGTGCTAGTTTAAGTGTCAAAAGTAGACAGCGTTAATGAAAATACCAAAGATTAGGTCTATCTGTATCTTTCATGTTCAGGATTTATTTGGGACACGCAAGAAATAATTGTCATTTTTGGGGCGTGCAAGACAGGTTAAAAAACATATTTATTATATAATAATATACACACACAACACATAAAAATACGAATGCGAAACAGGGAGAGAATACTGAATCCACGAGCAAAACATGGATCCAATCAAATATCTTCCTGAAACACCAAAATGCAATTCTTTGTTTCCTAGTTTCACAATCACAATGGTGGGGTGGGACCCACTTTCTCATCAAAGAAAAGGAGTAGAGGGAGGGTAAGACGTCACTTACGTAGGCCACACAAAATGATTGATGTGGAGACGAATTATACCTTTGCCCACAATTATACAATATAGAGACAAGCATTGCATTCAATAATATTCCCTGCCATGCATATATACGTTTACGTTTTCCACTCAAGTACTAATCAATTGATTAAACAACATATTAGCAAATTCAATATGCCTAATGATATACACTTCAGCATAATTGGCTATATATATATATATATATATGCACTATAATAAATTCATGATTGATGCATGATAGCCTTATGTTATACATCATACATGATATGCTTGCAACAAAAATAATTAATGGATACATGATGAAAAAAGACAGACATACTCATTCTCAAAATTAGATGGTAGATCCGCATTAATAGGTTCACGTATTTTCATGCAAATATATTACAGTAGAAAATTCATACTTAAAAAAATAAATAATACCAATAAAGAAAATATAAAAATTAAAAATTAAAAAAAGAGTGAAGAAAACAGAGGTACCGTTGGGAGTTGACTTTACAGATCATTGGGTGCTTGGAAGTGAATCTTGCAGACCAACCTGTATTTTAATGACCCTCACAAGCAAGACCAGCACACCATTGTTGAGCATTCATTCAATATCTGTTTCCACAATATTATTGATTAATTTTAAAAAAATTGAAAATAATATGAAAAATAAAAATATTTCTTGCACATATTTTCCTTTCCATTCTTTTTTGCATCGTAATAATTTATTTTCGCTCATGATCTCAAAGGAAAAACAGTTATATATGTATCGGCATATATAATCAAAATGCAAGTATGGTGGTGTATATATATATATAGATTGCATGATTGGTTAGTACTTGTCATTTGGAGTTAGTTGAAAGGGTAAATTTTTCAGCATTAATAGATGAGTGTGTGTGGGATTAGAATGCAATTCCTTCGTTTGATGCATGCAGAGAGTCACAGGAACAGGTGGACTACTTTCTCTCCATCTCCATGCGTCAAGCTTTTCTTGGACGGCTGTGAATTCCCTCAGGATGCCCGTGATGGAAAAGTGCTTGCAAGTTGGAAGGAAAAACCTTTTCATGAAGATATATATATATATATATATATATATATATATAATACATAATATATGTGTGTGTGTGTGTGTGTGTGTGTGTGTGTGTGAATTAAGCTGCTGTAATATATATAGTCCACACGAGCACGGAATCTATCGTCATAATTAAGGGAAAAGCTATTTAGGAGGGTGCTCTGTGGTGACATCCGCAGGTGGGTGAATGCTTGATATAAATTGTTGGTCTCATACTTTACACACTTAACCAAGTTTGGTACGCTGGAAAGGAACGGAACGAGATTAAGAAAAGAATGGAATAGTAGATCAATCTCATTTTATTGTTTGATTGTAAATATAGAATGATGTAGGAATTGAATCATGATTAACATTCTAGCATTTGATTGAACTAAATTAAAATTTAAAATAGAATGAACTTTTTAAACTAAATTTTCCAAAATACCCTTTTTAATGATAAATAAATTAAATTAACAAAATAATATTGTTATATAATAGGTGAAGCAATTGTGATTAAGTAGGGACTAGCTTGGGTGTAATTTGTCGAAGATGATGAGTAATATATATATATATATATATATAGTATATGTGTACCATACTATATATGTTGCATGTATCTAGATGTAGACAGAAATATTGTGAGAATTGTTGACGTAGGTGGTGAGATGGACTCAGCAAGGATTGGATTCCTTTGCTAGTAGGGACCAATCCGTGATTCTATGTGGAAATCCATTCGCATTTTTTTCTGAGTTTTGAATAAAACTCACACACATGCATCTCTCTCTCTCTCTCTCTTATCTTGGAAGGTTGGCGCATGTGTTCATCTACTTGCAGTCAAAAAGCTTTGTTTGAGCCGTCGGTTACTAGCTTGTTCTGTAGGCCCGTGGAAATATGTCATCCTGCTAACTTGCTCATTCCCATTAAGAGAAATTATTAGATGGTACTCATCATTTGATATTTGGTGAATTAATTTATTAAAAATTGAAGTTGAGATTTCTTTATAATATATTAATACATTTTTGTGTGATTTTTTTTTTTTTCAATTGGAGAATCTAAATTGAAATCATTCGTCAAGGTGTTAATGGTCCATGACTATCTAATAATTTCTCGACTTTCGTATCACAATTTAGGTTAAACTTGTCACTAATTTTGGTACTTTAATCCTTTTAAATCAATAAAGTCAGTGCTATTAAGAAAGCTCATCATATATATAACCAGGTGATAAGTTCTTTATATTTAATTAATAGATTGAAAGATATACTAAATAATTCTTTGATTTTTCTGTAGATCTTAAAAAATTATTTTTAATTACATAATTAAATTATAAAAACATGAACATGGGTAGAGGGCCCTCTAAATAGCATTACTCATTTATCAATAACTAAATTAAAAAAATATATATATAATTAACCGCCTTGTGACACCAATTAATTGAAAGAAATAGAGAGACTCTTCTCTCTTACAGTATCCACAATTGTAGCATTGGTCTAAATGAATTTAAGCCAGCCTACCAATGTTATCTCTTTTAATTGTAATTCATCATTGATCACCTTCCACTCCATCGATTAAAAAAAACATTTCCATAAGTAAAAAAAAAAAATATTAAGAGAAAAAGATGTTAATAAGGAATTAATTGAACTCCCCAAATAGAACTAGAAATCATTGTCAAAGGTCAAACTGATCCCAAGCTGGATCAAGACAAAGGGGCAGCAAGGGCCAAAATGCCAAAGGCCTAAGAAAGCTCAAAGAACAAAGCCAGAAGGCCAAAACTTTAAAAACTATACTAATTAATATAGGTAATTAGTAATTTCTAATTATTGTTCTATCAGTTGATATCTGTAGATTCTGTTTGTATAACACTATAGATTTATACACTTTGCAGTATATATAGGATCCATGTAAATTGTATTAATCAACCAAATTATTCCCTACACTTCTTTTTTTTTTTTCCCAGGGGTCGGGAAAGGGCCGTACAGGTTGGTGTGTAATAAATTGATTTTCTTTAGAAATTATAAAGTTATTATAATTAATAATAATATTAATATTATTATATGTTAGGCTGATTAATTCATATATAGTATATGTGGTGTAGTTTAATTATTTAAGTTTCTAGGTAGTCGATATCTTCAATTAATGCAACTGGAACTTGCATATTCAGTATTCCATCACCATCGTAGTAGCTTAAATAGGTCCATGTTCACATGCACATATTATATATGTATACAATATCAATCAATCATTCATTCATGCAAGTCATCATTTATACAGTTATAAAAAAGAAAAAGAAGGCAGAGAGAGAGAGAGGTGTCCTTTATATGTCTGGGGCAAGGGTTGTAGATCATTCCCAATTCTAGAAAATTTTGTTGCAAGAGTTCATATGCTATATATATATATATATATATATATATTTCCTAAAGTTCACTCCCATCTCTTTTGGCCTGATCAGCTTATCAGGAGGAAGAAGAGATCAAAGTCAAAGGAAGAAGAAATCAAAGTCATTTCCTACATATCATAAGGTCACTTCCATGTGTGATAAGGAAGAAGAGATCAAAGTCATTTCATAGATTACCCAAAAAGACCACAATTAACCCTAGTTCCAAGTAACTGCTTTTTTATACACACACCCACACACACAATTGATCATTAAGTTTGGATTGGGAAGAGATCGGAAAAGGCAAAAAGAGATGAAGGAGAGTGGTGTTGCAGAGAATTCCAATACATGCCCTAGTAACAAGAACGAGGACGACGACGAAGAGGATGAAGGAGAAGAGGTTGATGACGATACTAAGCTGAAAAATGGAATGAGTTCGAGCAACAGCGTGGTCGAAGAGAATGAAAGAAAGTTAGCTCCTGGATCTGTGAGGCAGTATGTTCGCTCCAAGAATCCGAGGCTTCGTTGGACACCTGATCTCCATCTTTGCTTTGTCCATGCGGTTCAAAGACTAGGAGGACAAGATAGTGAGTACTAATTGTTTAAATTCCAGTTTCTTCATGAAATCTAGTGTGTGTGTGTGTGTGTGTGTGTGTAATTCAGTGATTAATGTGGAACTCAATTGGTGTAGGAGCAACACCTAAGTTGGTTCTTGAATTGATGAACATCAAAGGCCTTAGTATAGCTCATGTCAAAAGCCATCTTCAGGTAATTTGTATACCCTATATTTATAGTCCACAAAAACATTTAATTATGCAGTAGTAGTACTGATCTTTAATTGTTCCATCAATATCTTAAATTAAGCTTAGTATTAATCTTCAACTTTTGGACATGTTTTATTAGATGTACAGAAGCAAGAGGATTGATAACCCCAATCAAGGTAATTTATTATTTATGGCGCCCCCATCTGCTGCATACACTAAAATTAAAAAGTGGAAAAGAAATAGGGTTTAATATATATTTGGTGTACGTCTAGGGTTTCTCTCTAATCCATTGATCTTCCCTTTTGACAGTTTCGCCGGAGCAAGGGTGTATCATGGATGGTGGGGATCACCACATTTATAATCTCAGCCAAATTCCCATGCTACAAAGTTTTAATCAAAAACCGTCCACTTCAAGTTTCAGGTAAGAAATGTGTAAATTCCTACTCAATTAATCAACTTCAATGGCTGAATTGTGTTTTTGATGAGCTTAATTATATAATTTCATTTAATCCCTATTTTTTTTTTTTTTCCCTCCAAGATGTAGTGAACATTCATGGAGTGCACATAGCAATAACATGATTTATAGTCCTTACAAGGGTGGGGCTGCATCTAGTAGAGCCATAGGTGGAGGTTATGGTTCAGCAGCTGAGAGGACATTTGGGAGCAACAATGGCCATTTAGTCAGTTCTTATGATTTTCAATTGTTTCAAAATCAAAGATCATTGAGAATCCAATTGCAAGATACGAAAAGTAGTGATCGAGGGAATTATGTTCAGGATAACTCTCTGTCTCCATATCAAAACTGTCCAGTGACTATAGAAGAGCAAAACGCCCTAAAAAGGAAGGTTCAAGATTCAGATTGCAACCTAGATTTGAATCTCTCTCTGAAGATGACACCAAAGAGTGATGATGAGTTTGAGAGAGGTTTGGAGGAGAATGGGGTTGATAGTAGTTTGTCTCTTTCTTTGTTCTCATCTACAACCTCAAAGTTTAGCAGATTAAAGGAAAGTGAGAGTAGTAGAAAGCATGCAAGAATGGCAAGTACAGTTGTTGATCATGATCTGACTTTATGAATAAGACAATTCTAAGTGAGATCTTGTGCCAATGCACAGACTGTCATGTACCAGCAAAACAAGGTAATGGCCAACACTAGCTTGTTTCTTTTTTGTTCTTGCTGATATGGGCTTGTATGCATAGATTAATACCTATAGTATAGCCTCAATTGTGAATATCTAGGAAATTTTAGTATTTTTATATATTATTAATTGATCTGACACTTCAAATATGATTAATCTTAGTAACAGGGATTCTTTTCTTGAACAACATAAAACAATTGATCCGCATAAAACTTTTTAACCATATTATCTTTGAAACCTAGCTTAAGGGAAACGTACATTGGATTCAAATAAATTAATACGCAGTAGTTTTTTTCTTGGGATTGAGGAGATAAAGATAGCTAGCCTACTTATAGTTAGTACTAGTACTTTTCCGTCTTATATATTGGCAGTACTCTATGGGAACTGGGAAGATGTTTAAAGTGGTAGAAGGTTAGAAAGGTAATTATGGTAGTTGTGATCAACTTTAGCTATTCTAATCCAATTAAACCAGAATTATTAAGAAAAATAAAATATTAGTTTAGATTTTATTATTTAATTAGAAGTATTATGTGAAAGTTAATTAATGCAATAATTAAACAGAAGTCTAAGGTGTTTAATCAAGCATTGGCTTTGGAGAGGATCAAAATACTCTCCTCACCCTCATTCATCTTGATTGTTTGGCATTACAGTTTTCTAGGCTAGAAGACTTGTAATTTGTAAACTCAGTTGTATCTTTATTCGGTGCATAAAAACTAAAGTGTTTTTTTGGAGTTGGAGATCGATTTTGCATTGTAGAGCTTTGTCCAAAGCTAAAATTAATTTTATACTTTTGAAATTGAAATTGCAAGTAGAAGCAAAATTTATGGAAGGATTGTTTTTGTTTAAATTGCTTTAGATATATATTGCATTTCCAAACACTGTAAGCTTTCTAATATATAGTCGGATTAATTTGTTTTAACAACTCTATGTAAAGTTTGATTCGAAGTTATATAAACCTGAAATGAACTAATCAATAGACTCTAGTCTAGATGGTATAAATTTTTTTCCTTTAAAAGGCAGGTTAAGTATTCGAGTGGAGACAAATTTTGAATGTTGATTTTCAAATATATTGGATCTGACTCTGTTCTGCTCTATCCCTTTAATTTGTGTTTAATTACATCTTTTATAAGGATTAACACTGTATGCTTTCTAATATATAGTCAGATTAATTTGTTTTAACAACTCTATATAAAGTTTGATTCAAAGTTATATAAATCTGAAATGAACTAATCAATAGACTCTAGTCTAAATGGTATAAAATTTTTTCCTTTAAAAGGTAGGTTAAGTGTTCGAGTGGAGACAAATTTTGAATGTTGATTTTCAAATATATTGGATCTGACTGCTGAGATAAATCAAAGAGCAGAACCTACCATGTGCACCAAACCGATAGAAATTCCAGTGCACATCCCCGGGTCCCATTCCCTATAGCCCAACTTCTTTATGACAGAATTTGACTTTGTTTCTTCAAAATGAGCTGGCCACAAAGTAACTACTTAATTTGTCCTTTGTTTCACTCTTGTTGCTTAGCTCCATTAATCTAGGAAATTCTCAGCATCCTATAGCTATCCAACTATCCAAGGTTGGTCGACAGTTAGTTCAATCTGTAGTCTCAATACATCCTATGGTTATGACTAGAAGCATTGCAATGACTGAGATACAACAAACTATACCCTCATTATTATATTAACTTAGATCATATAAAAAGATTTTGTTAAACTAAATTAGAATCTAATTAGTAGACCGTACCTACTATATATCATATATATATGAATTAATTTTTTACCATAACAATGGTTAAAATCACATTCATATAGGTTTTTAAGCATCAGAAACTCAATCTACATAAAATCCTACCTCTATATGACTGTGGCACTGTTTCATTTCCACATGAACAAGAAGAAGAAGAAGAAGAAGATCAAATATATTCATCTATGACATTTACTATCCTAAATCCTAATGCTAATACAAGTGAACAAATTGTGAAATTAAGTTTATTCTGATCTATCCGACAAGGCGGGGAAGCACAGTCTGCAGAAAATTATTTGCAATAATCCGGTAAGCAGCTTGTGTAGGATGAATGGTGTCCCAAAACAGGTATTTGGATGGATCGGAGCACGTTAGATCGATCGCATTGCACATTGGACCTACCTCCAGAGTGCCTGTCCCACAGCATCCTTCAAGTGTGTGTTCAAAGCCTACATAAATTGTTCAAATATCCAGAAGTAAGAGCCATAACCAGGAAATAAAATGGCTAACATATGATATATATCCTATATATGCAGACAATTATTATATATACACACACATATAAGTGTTTTTGAAAATTGTTGTATAATCAATGTAACAACTTTTAGTTTAAGACTATATATATATATAAGACAGGTCTGTGACTGACCATATTTGGCTGGTTTGGTGATCATGTCAAGGATGGGATTGTAGACATCATTGTAGGCGACTTTGGCGCCCTGGAGGGTACTTTGTAAAGTGGAAGTGAGGGCTTCAAGTTTGGTGTTATAGGCCTGAGAGTCCACGTTCTGCTGATCAACACACACCCTTTGAAACATGTGTGGGCTCGGCACCACGCTGCCAAAAGTCACTAGCACCGGCAGACACCCAATCGGTGGCAGTCCTGTTACGGCAAACCTTCGCGCTCCCATCTTGTACAGCCTCTGTGCCATCAAATATATATATATATATATATATATAATAGAGTTGCTTCATAACATAATATTTATGCTAAGTACTAACTGGAATAATAAGTTGGCTCATTATATAATGAAACTATTGAAAAGAATCGTCATATTAAATGTGCCCTTTTTAGTAGATTCACGTACTAATTAATAAACACCTACCTTAGTTAGACTAATTGTGAATCACAATTTATGAAGAAGACAACTAGTTATATTGGGACGAAAGTAATATTACTTGCTCTAATTTTATGTGTTACCTGAATAATTGACTCCAGTTTTTGAAGCAGAAAGTCATGGTAGCCTGACAACGAATACTCAATACTACGAGTGGGCAGACCATAAAAATTGAACACCATATCATTAGTTCCCGCTGCAATAAAAAACAATGCGTTTTCAACTACGTGGCTCGCCTCCGCTGATCCAGACCCACCTGTTTTCTCTATTCTCTGCAATGCTTCCTCCAAGTACTGCAACTGAGTCGACATGGTCAACACGGCCAACTCGGTCGCGGTCAAATCATCCAAACCCGAGCCACCGGAGGCGAAACTCGCGCCGGTCATCAAGTCTTGGTCGGTGACTGCGGGGTCTAAATATGCAGGCAACAGGTCCTTGAGGCCCAACTGCGACACCACGAAGTCTGTTGTTAGCTTTCCGTTTGAGAACCTCCCGGAAGGGACTTGGCCGGGGAAGTCGCGGCCGTAAGGAGGGTGGTCGCTCCGGCAAAGGGTTGTGAGGTGGTTGTTGTTGCCGGAATCTAAGGTGGAGTCGCCGAAGGCGAAGACTGCTGTTACAGGTGATGAGGATGCAGCAGTGATTGGAGTGGGCAGAGAGAGGAAGTTGGCAATGGAGAAGAGAAAGAAGAAGATGGTGGTTATGGTCGACTCCATATTCTTAAATCTTAATTCCTCGCTTGGTATGTTTGTTTTTTTTAAACTTGAAAGGTATTTATAGACTAATAATGTTTTGGGCTTTCTGGATTGGTTGAGTTCGTATTTAATTATACTTCTTTCTTTTGCAAACGTTTGTTAATACTACTAAACTAGGAATTTTTTTACATTTGGTAGAGAATCCCAACCGACTTGTTCGGGATGATTTGAAATTAGTTGAAACAATGATGAAGAAACTCATATTTTTGGCCGGTTCTGGTTGCAAATTGTAAAATGAGAAAGATAGGAGGATGATTAATAAGGATGAAAGGAGAGGAGGACGACCCAAATAGTTTTAAGGGTAATTTAGTCCTCTTCGAATAATTTTACTATTTTTAATAAACAATTGTGTATTTTTAAAATTATCTTCAATTGGTCTCTAATTAATTAGCAAAATTAACTTTTAAGTTTTGATGACTAGTTGTCTTTTTACGAGTTAAAGGTCAATGTAAACAATTTTACTGATACAAAATCGTGTTACTCAATTTCGTAATTATATTTTTTTAAAGAGGAATGTCATTTCAATGCAATTTAAAATATAATAGTATAAGTTAATCAAAACAATAATATAAAATCTTAAAGAAATGCTAAAGCTAATCCTCTGAAACTAAATAAAGAATACTGAAATTGAAAGCCCTAACTCCAATGTGATAGAAATATATAATTAAAAAAATAATTATTTTAATTTGTTAATTGTCTAGATTTTCTTTGTTTTCCTGGTAAGTAATCATTTAGGATGTTGCACATACATGTTTATGTGGTTAGGAATGGCACAATATCCCGCCTTATTTAAAATAATTATGGGGTATCTAAATGGTTTTGGGGCGGGGCAGGGATGGGAGTTATGATTAAAAAACTCGCATAATTACGGGACGGAGATGAGAAAAGGTTACCCCGTCATACCCTGCTTAATAAATGGTTTTGAACCAAGATGGAGGTAATCAAATTAAACACGAATGAAGATGGCATTTTCCGTCCCAAATCGCCCCATTGTCATCTTACAAGTGGTCAACCCCATAAATCAAAAGCATACTGGTTACGAGGTCATCCCCTATTCTCAAACCTCAAAAATTAACAGCTTTCGAATTTAAAGTACTCTGAATCCATCTTTGATTAAACTTCTTTGGAAACTGTCAATTAACAATGAGCAAGCTCAAAGCAGAAAGTGGTTTGGGAATACCTGATCTGGCTGCACAAAACAAAAAAACAAAGCTTCAATTTCTAAACTTCTTTGGAAACTGTGAATTAACAGTGAGCAAATCCTATGGTATAAAAATGGGTACACAAGAACCTCTATCAAAAGGAGAAGCTTTTTGGTCATTCCCGAAACGTGTCAAACATGCAAGCTCATCATCAAAGCACAGAGTTGGCAATGGCAAGAAGACAAACTTCTGGTATGACAATTGGTTACAGGTCATTTTCACCACTATTTTCCCTTCTCCACAATTGAATAGTCCCCAATCCCGGAGTACATCACTTTGCATGAATCTCATTCAAGGCTATAACTGGTATTTCCCCCCAGCTTATTCCTGAGTTGGCCATAATTCCACACCCCAAACCCTCAATTGATATATGGACTTGGCAAAATGGGCTTTTCATTTTATTTTTGTAGCCAACTTGGCAGAATGGGCCCTAGGAAGCCCAAACACCATTTGTAAACATTTTCTATATATTTATACAATTTGTTTGATATTTAAAACGATATAATATTTAATTATCATTATTATTAAATAATTAAAATATATTTAATGTTTTGCATTAGTCATTTAAAAACAGCTTAATTAAAAATAAAAATAACATTCAAAATCCAACACCCCCACATGAGAGCATCCCAGGATTGGATATTAGTCACATTTAATGCAACAAAAAAATAATAACCATTACTAAAAGGAAATTATATTCCAACCCAACACAATCCCACAGGAGACTAATTAAAATTTATCAAATGAAGATTTGGGCTTGAACAACATGGTTGTAGTTAAAATTCATTTGTTCTCATTTCTTTTTGTTACATTCAAGCCTCACGATCCGACTCATAAACCCAGAGTCAATCCTAGCCGTCCATACTAGTTAATAAAACACAACCAAACAGCTCTTCAACCGTTCGATACTGTTCTTGAAAAGCACACCGACTAATTTTGACCTGTTTAAAGACCAATTTAGAACGGGTTGGCCTAGCAGTTGAGAACCTGGACTTTGG
>JAOTQH010002176.1:0-18984 GCA_025631255.1 Cornus kousa | reverse complement strand
AGTGAATAGTATCCGAAAAGTGAAAATGCGGAAATGACTCGGTCCTCAAAGGAAGTTGTCAATTCAAAGGAAAGAGTCTTAAAAACCATTTTTGAGCACTCGAGATGAAACTAAGTGACGAGAAACTAACCACAGAAAAGAAAAGAGGACGGAAAAAATTTATCCGCAAAATTTGAGGAAAAATAAGGTATTTGGAGTGGATGCATATGCGAATGACACTAATTTTAATCGAGTAAATAAAGGAATTTCCAACCCGTTGAGGAAATATAGACATAAATTGAAGTGTCATTTTGAGGAGCATCTTTCGATTGAGAATGCACGTCGCCATCCTTACAATGGTATTGGTAATGCTGTTTGGCAAAAGTTGTGTGATACGTGGATGTCACCAAAATTTTAAGTTCAATTTCTTAACTACTTGTTTTTTTATTATTTAATATAATAACTTTATTCACTAGCTATTTCGGTTTCCTAACTTGTAATATTGTTTGAATTATTACCTAGGAAATAAGTGAAAAAAATAAAGAAATTCCACATTATTCTGGATCGATGTCCCTTGTTAGACGTTACGATGCTTATGTACGTAATATATGAAACAATAATTATAAATTTTTTATTTTATATTCTACGTTCAAAGCCATATATTTGTCTAATGGTCATTATTACTTTGTACTGCAGGTCAAACTCAAAGAAAGACAGAGCCAAGAAGATGAGGACGGTGAAAGGGATAAGGATCCTGCTATTCGCTTGTACAAGGACACACATATTAAGGAACAAGGTGGATGGGTACACGAGAAAGATAAAAGAAATTTAGTAAGTTAACTATAAGCTAGCATGTTGGATTATGAAATTTGGATCTTATAATATTTTTGCGGTTTATAGGGGGTCACATGCCATTAAGTAACCATCTTTGCGGTTTATAGGGGGTCACATGCCTTTAAGTGACCATTCTTGATTTTTTTGTGCACAAATGGTGGTAGGGAATTGTTGCGAATGAAGTGTGGTTTTCATTCATTGTATTTCATGTTTAAAAAATACAATATGGGATGAAGTGTGGTCTTCTTTTTTTAAATATGAAAGAAAATTACCTCCTCTTATATGGCCTCCACTATTTAGACCCTATATGGGATCTTAACCAATGAAATTATCCTTGAATTTTGTTTATATTCTTCTATATGTTGTTTTGTTTTTGATAAGTAACCTATTTTTATTCTTGATTTCCACACATCATAATTACTAATTTTATTTCCACAATTTTGAATTATTTCTGATGTTTTCAAGGCTTCTAAAAACACCATTCCTAACACAATCTATCAGAAATTTTGTATATCGACAACTCATCCCTCTTGGTATCATTCTTCTAAAAATATTACTTTTTGTTAGATTATTTTTTGTTCATTTCCAGTTATATAATCAACAACTTCTTTTGTTGGTGTGCACACTGTCACAGTGGGCCGGCTCTGTATCCAAAAGGACTAGTTTTTTTTAGGGGTTCCCAGCACCCATTTATAGTTTAATCATGAAGATGATGTTGTTGTTGGACCTTTAATTTGTATAGTACTATAAAGAATAATACCGAGGCATGTATGTATATATTATATGCCCAATTGTGTGGGTGACGTTAGTTTGCTTTGTTGGTCATGGATGTTTTGACTCTTGGCTCATGCCTTTGATAGTTTTGGCATGACACACATATAAGGCATTTAGCACAGGTTTGAGGTGTTACCTTTGATTTACACCTTGAGAGATCTGGAATGTATACATGGTATTTAGCTGACAAAAGTTAACAAAAAATAGAAGCAAAAGGAACACTTCAGGAAAACCATTGAAAATTCTTAAAGTTGATAGTTAAGTATAAACTTATACAAGTCAAATTATGAAAATAACAGCTAAAATGCTTATAAAAAGGCATATTTGGTTATAGCAAATTATAGCAACAACTTCCAGAAAAAGAAAAAAAAAATCTATAGTAACAGGACAGGACTGCTTAAGTCTATCTATTAACTGCCATCAATGTGTTTTATTATCATAACCCCCAAGAAATACTTGTTAACAAGCCATAAACTTTGCTAACTTTTCTAGAAACTTTTAGTTTCTCATTGCAAATCAGTGATGTCTGACTGCTATATTGTGTCTTTGCTCCACTCAAATATTCATCTATAGGGAGCCGCAATTGTCGTGTTACTTGGTGTTACTTATTAGTATATCCCGAATATTATAAATGTATCAGGTTGATAATATGGTTAGATGCACAAATCTGAACTACCTTTGGCATTACAAATATAGGATCCATCCCCCCCCCCCCCCCTCCCTCACGCACAGGTACAGGCATTTTTTTTTTCTTTCTAAGTTCATAGAATCTCTATAGACTATTTGTGACAGTGTTTTTAACGTCAAGGTAGTTATGATTGTCTCTGTTCTCTCCTTTTAATCCTCTATTCACTTGTGATATTTGCAGGTCACTCTTGTAAAGATGATAAATGAAGCTACTGCTAACCTTCCAGGGTGGAGCACTGAATAAAGACATTTCTGTGGTTGATGGGCATAAACTCATGAAACCCTAATTTTGAGGAGAGAAAAAAAAAAAAAAAAAAAAAAAACCACAACTCTGATCTCGGTGGAGCTTCCTTCTTAGATAGATTAATGAACATGAACCTCAGGTTAAATTCTTGTTGTCACAAATAGAATATACAAATGGAAAGTAAGGTGTTTGTTGCCTTTGTTCCTGAAGACATTTTCTTTAAAGAAGAGTAAATTTACAGCAACATGAACTTTTATAACCATTTAAATTCTTCATCACAGTCTCTCAACGTAATGCTGCATGTATCTAGTACACACATAATTGTGGGTGAATAATAATTCTGCTGCATTTTGTTATTGCCGGTAAATCATGACTGTTAACTTTAATCAGATTGAAAAATGATGAACGAATTTCATTACGATTGAGATTTGCAAGGTCTTTCTGATTAATTGAGTGATATTTTGATATCCAGACTCGTTTATTTTTTTTTTTTCGGAAGGTATCCAGACTTGTTTATTTGATCCCATGTTTATGAAGGGTTTGTTAAAAAACTTTGAATGCAGTGTGGCTATTTGAAGGTGAGTTTTTTTTTTACTGTGTTGAGTAGCTCTCATGCTATGTACATTTTGTTTAGACATGTTCCTATTGAAGCTCTGATATTTTCTTTTTAAGTTTATAAATTTTTGGTTTTATTACTATTAGCCCTGTGAAGGAGTAGTGTTAGAAAGATCAGATGAATGTGTTTGCTTCAGAGGGGTGAAATTTTGGGGGTTTTTTTCCCCCTAAAGTTTTATCAAGACTATGATACAGTTTCTGAGTCCATCTGAAGACAGATTAGGCTAACATTTGACATAAAATTGATTGGGCTAGACTAGACTCAATTATGTGCCAAGAGACTATACATGCATATGGACCATTTCAGGTGGGTCCAACCATTGGTAGAGAGGACTAAGAGAGTAACATGGCTCTAGTCTGACAAAACACAGCACATCAATAGCTACATTTCCTTGTGGAGACTGTTAGTGATATTTTTATTCTACTCGGACATGGTCCTCCACTCTTCCCGGATAATTTCCTCTATGATCAAGACACTAATCAACCCTATCAGTGTTAAATGAAGAAAATCCAATCTACATTCCACAATTTTCGAGGTTCAACCCTATCAGTGTTAAATGAAGAAAATCCAATCTACATTCCACAATTTTCGCGGTTTGTCCTCCTCATCTTCCAAGGAAGAAATTTTTTGTTGTTTGCACACCATCCCTGATTTCCGCAGGTTCATCAATGTCGTATCACAGCAATGAGATTTCCGCAGGTTCATCAATGTCATATCACAGCAATGACCTACGCGGGCGGGTGTGATGTGGGCGGGCACTGATAGGTTACAAGGTGTTATGATTCCACATTGTCTGAGGAAGGTAAAGTATTATATGTAGGTTCAATACTCTTTTGACACAACGTGTTTTAAAATCGTGATGGTCATGAATCCATTACAATTCCGGAGTTAAGCTTGGTTAACCTAGAGTAGTAGTATCAAAATGGGTGATCCCCTCATCAGTCTCTGATTTGAGAGAGACAAAAACGGATAATATTGTGTTTGAGTAAAAATTGACATTATTCCGGTGGAAATCAACAATTAGTGGAGGAGATTCTGATCCAAATAATAATGCTTGCTTGTGTATAGGAGTGAATGAGTTTTAATCATAAAATAGCAGTTACTGTCCAGATTGATGTGATTTTTGACATAATTTTGTAAGATACAATTGAACAGTGAGTTGTTTGGAGTTGTCTTGGAAGGCAACCAAATCTCAAACCTCAGAAGTCCTATGTGTTGAGTTTTGAACCTACAACCCGGACCAAATATGTTGTTCCAAGGCTCTCCTTAATTTTTAAAATTTATTTTCTTTTACAAGAAATGCATAGGACTTCTATAAAAGGAAGAATATATTATTTTGGGTTAATTGCACTAACATCTTGTAAGATTTTGGCCAATTTCACTCAAATGAAAGTCAAAGTTATTTTTTATCATTTTATTTTTTATTTTTATTTTATTTTACAGCAACACCTTTTGAGGTTATAAAATTTTATATCCGTAACCCCTTCGGGCCTATAAAAAGACTTAAATATCCTTTAACTAGTCAATAATTATTTTTAATCACAAATCGACCTGAATGCCCTTTTCTATCTAATTTTAATGGACCAAATTGACCCATTATTTATCACTTCATGCCATCATCTATCATCAAAATCAAGCTTCACCTTGCCTTCCACTGCCACAAGTAGTTCGAGTCTCATTGGTTGTGCTTCCTTTAAGTAAAAATAAAGTAAAAAATTGAGGATTCAATTTTTATTTTTATTTTTGTCGGTAAAATGAGAATTCAACTTTTTAAATGAAGTGCATGAGTTTGTAAAGACCAGATTTGATAATCACACTTCAAAATAAGATTATTGTTATTATAAAAGAAGCAAAGAGGGTAGAGTGCCAAAAAACCATCACATGCACGTTACATCTATGACTAACACTATCATAAACCTATATATTATTGATCTTAAAGTAGCATGCAAATTTTAATTTGAAGAGGGCACTTATGCAAAAGGGTGACAATAGCATAGACGTAATGTGGTCGTGCACCTTACATATTCATTCATATATACCCAATACTATTTTCATTTGAATTGACGAGAACACACCTCCAAGTCTCTAACACTACGACTCTAAAAAACTAATGTTAAAAATCAAATTAGTATTTATTCAGATATACTTTACAATTTTGTCTAAGAAAATTTCAAAATTAACAACACTAGATAATTAGTCAAATGTCTCAGATAACTATGAGCTCTACTGCAAAAATAAGGCAAAGAGAAGTAGATAGCCACACCAAATGTTGTTTATCGAATGTCTCACATAACTACGAGTTTCACTAAACAAAAGTTAAAGAGAAGTAAATAGTTATGTGAGATACCCGATGTTGTAATACATGCATAAAAGGAAAAAAAAAATAATTGTGAGAATTGATTTTTAATTGTAGAATTATGAGATTCAATTTCTATAATGAGTGATTGTCGGCAGCATCTGTATGCCTTCAAAAGAACAGTGGTAATTTCCACTGACGATTGGGGACAATCATAAATTTAACAGTGGAGAAGATCTTCGATAAATTGTTGGACCATTTTGTGGAGAATTTTCTCCAGTGGTGGTGGTGATAAGGAGTCACATTGCGAGTTTTTGTCGGCCAACGTAGAGAGAGACCCCATACAGAGATACACACATGTATATGTATGATAGTACATACAGAAAGCTATCTCGTGAACTAAAATAGTTTGGAAAAGAGTGCAAAAGGACAGAGAACAAGAGGACAAACAGATAAAAAAAAAAAAAAAAGTTAAAAAGGCCTGCAGATGTATATGCAGAATTCACGGAAAGGAATGCACCCCTTCCCGTTTCTCTCTCTAATCTCTCCTTCTATACATATATTTGTGCGTGTATATATATATATATATATATATGACAAGAGGTGTCAGAGACCTTTTCCCTTATATGACTTATGGCTCTTCCACTTCTTGATTCTTCCATGGTGATCACGTGGGTTGTTACTCGAAGAACAATAATTAAATGCATGTACTCCAACAGAATATAGAAGAAAATAAAAATTAAATGCATATTCCAAAAGAAAAGATATTACAGAAGTCGGTACTTGTACATTCTCTGTTAGAGAATTAATTGTAATTAGTAAAAATTAATTCTAAAATTTAATACTTCATAAAATACCGAGATGAGAAAAGAATCATTACAAAGAGATTCTTTGCTTTCGACACACAGAACACCCTTGGATAGAGAATGCAATGCATAATAACTAGTGGTATTCTCGATTTAATAATATTATATTTATTGAGATTTAATATAATAATTTAGTAATATTGTTTTGTTTCCATGTTAGATGGTCAAATAATGTCTTTTTGAGTTTGGAGGCTGTTGAAAGTACAGGACCTCAAGAGAGGATTGAGAGTCAGTGACAAATTTTTTCTTTTCAGGGAGAATGTCATAAATAAAAATAATTTATTTCAATAAATATTATTAATACATGTCACATAAATAAAATAAATAAATTTATTTCGTATTAAAATTATTCGAAGAACCATGGCAAAAACCTATCTCTAGTATCGAAACTGGGGCCACTCTAGCGAATGAACTACATTTACTACTTTTCTTACACTTTTACCATTGATCTGCTAATTTTTCCTACTTCCTTGGAGGTACAACATTGTTTGAGATCACATGCATGCGTGATCCACTTTTCTTGTTTCTGAATTTATGTTGAGCATTCAGCCAAATGATCATCCAACCTTTAATCTTTTTTCCATTAATTTGATCTTGTACATGTTTTTTTTTATTTTTTTGTGTGTTGGAGCGTCATGTGGTTATAGTTTTGAAGCGGTTGCCGATGGTCAAACGTTTTAATCTCTCCAGTGTGTTGCGTGCTCTCATTATGGTTCCGTTTGCAGAGTATTGGGCTCTGTTTTTTTTCACAAATTTGGAATATATTCTTCATTTGTTTACTTTGCTTCAAGATTTATATGTCTTTTTTAACTTGGTTTTATGTCTTTGTATTGCCATCTTGACTTTTGACCTTAGTGTCTTTGAATGATGTAAAAAAAAAAAAAAAAATCCAACCTTTCATTATTCAAACAATAAGGAGAATACATACATACACACACATATATATATATATATATGAGTAAATAATAATTTACCATGGAACAAATACAGGGTTTTTATTGTGTATACACCAATGTGGTGGTGGAGGTGGTGACCCAATTATGGTGAATTTGCAAGTTTTGCAAAGTAATGAATGGCATGCAGTGAGTGATTGACACATGCACTTGTGTAAGGTCATGTCCCTTTCCCACCATCAAAAGGACAACCACGGGCAGAGGCATAAAAAACCACTTTAATAGGATGAAGATGGTGTTGTAATTAAATCTCACCAACGGCTATAGAAACAAAACTTTACAATTACTCAATTGCAAACAAATGTTTTACTTTCAAGTATGATTTGTCTTAACGTGTGATACATGATTATTTTTTCCTTTTTTTTTTATTTATTTATTTTAATGTGTGATTCATTTCAATCAACTTATATTGAATTTTTCCTCTTCTTTTTTTTTTTTTTTTTAATTTAATGTGTGATTCATTTCAATCAACTTATATTGAAAAATCATTACACCTTAATCGTAATCAATATTACAATCGTAACCAATACTGCAATGATAACCTGCTAATCTTGCTTTAAACTAATTAATAATTTATTCTTATCATTTCAACATAATAATAATAATAATAATAAGAAGAAGAAGAAGAAGAAGAAGAAGAAGAAGAAGTGCTTACTTGTACCTTAAACACAACACATCAAAAAGAATGAAAGATGATGACATATACATGCAAGTTTACTTTGTCTATTTTCCTTCTTGGTGTATATATTTGAGCAAGAGGTGAAAATGTTCGGTATTTGGGTGACAAATTAACCCTTCCTTTCCTATCTTTATTGGAACATATTTGAAATAATTTAATTGAAAGAGAGTAAAAATTCGGGCTAGGAAAGATATCTTAATCTAAATTATATAAAGTAGGAGCGTGAGCGAGAACACGAAACTAATAAAATTAAGTTACAAACAGTGAGAATTGAAACGAGAGCGCGCAAAGCGTATGAGCAACATCTGCTGAGAAAAATTATGTGACTTAAATATTAACTCGTTTATATTACATAATTACTTTTTATTGGAAGGTTACATAATTACTTAAATACTCTTATATATTACTAATGATATCAAAATAGCCTTTCATAAATTAAAAGGCCAAAATTCTATCTTATCCATTTATCATTTCATAAACTATTACATTTTCTATTGTATCATGAATAAAAAATGCTAAACGGATTATGAGGTGGAAGTAGAACGTAAATTCTAAATGGGATAAAATATTAGAGTTTTTTACTGAACAATTTTATACAAAGACGGAGTCTACTTTGTTCAACAGGATGAAAATGGAGAAAAACCACTCAAAACTCACCACATTACCATCTCCAAATAAGTAACTAATTTACACACTAAGCATACACACTATCTATGTATACAAGAGTTCTCACATTTTAGAACTATTTGACCAAAACCAGTTTGTTCGGGAAGCTCTCTTAATTAGTTGGAATGCCTATGTAGAAAATAAATAAGAAAGAAACACACTCCCTCCGTCTCAAAATAGTTATTCATTTTTTCATTTTGGGATGTCCTAAAATAGTTGTCCCATTCCGTCTCAAAATAGTTATCCATTTTTTCATTTTGGGATATCCTAAAATAGTTGTCCCATTCCAAATTTGAATATACTATTTTTTATAACATTTCCAAACTATCCTTTTAACTAAACTATTGCGCTAATTACGAAGCACTACTTTGTCTTTTAATAAGGACATATTTGAAAATTCACTCTTATTAATACAATAAAAAATTATTAAAACTCCATTACCATAAAAAGTTAGATTCCCCATACACCCCATGGGACGGAGGGAGTAACTAATTGGAGTTGTTTTTTTTTTTTTTTTTCCGAAGGTTAATCAAACACACTTATGTCTTGAATTTTCATTGAGTCTCGAATTCTCGACATTCACTAAATGTACGCTAGTATAACTTAGCCAGTATCACAATGTCTTGAGATTACAAATTAATAGAGTCCATGGATTAGCTTGGACAAACCATGGTTGGTTGTACCATTCACAGAAGTACCACCACATGCAGCTTCACTGTGCTCCATTTTAATTATCAGTAATTTATATTACTGACCAACAGTATCAGAGCTTAGCTAGACTGCACTAAGTGCTAAATTCTGTACTCTCTCCTTTGTTTAGCAATAAAATTAGATGTGAACAAAAAAACCCCATTACCCAAAAAGGGCCTAGAAAGGGAATATGCTTTTTTTTAAACCCTTTATATATCTTCTTTTTTGTGTTTTAAATTAAAGTAATCAAATCAATATCCCCAGTGCATCAATAACCACCACATAATGTTTCAAGATAATAAACTAGTCCTGAATTGCCCATCATTTTCATTGTTTCATTACAAGTCACCATCTTCCATGAGAGAGAAAGAGAGAGGAGAGAGAGAGAGTGGGATCCCATCACTCACAAAGCAATATCAGATTGTTAAAGTTTCAATTTCTTAAAAAGGTGGGATTTGAACAAATCTATGTTTTCAATTTAGTAGCATTGTGGAGTACTTGTGCCCTTTTCTTATACCATAAAATTATCAATCACTACCAGATGTGGCTAGTGAGCATTACACATAGCCTAGGATTCCAAGGTTTCATTGGAACCATATATATTCCTATCAAGGCATTGAAATGACTACCCTTCTACTATTAGCCTCCATGTAATACAAGGGACTTCTGATAATAATAAAAATAAATAAAAAAATCTAACCTTTATGATGGTTTTATTGATAAGCTTTTATAAAGGATAAAATGGTAAACTTCTTCACAAAAAAAAAAAAAAATGTAAGTAAATTCAAATTTAAACATTTTGATGCAAACAGAGCATTGAGTGAATTTGCTGCTTGTAGCTATCTGACCAAGTCAATTAATTATAGTATTTGTTATCAAACAAAAACTCACGAGTACTAAGCATGTGAAAATGTTTTGATCAATTTGATCATTATGTGCAAGTCATGTCATTTTCTTTGATATGATCAATTGATCATTGTATGCTGGTCATGTCATTTTCTTTTGGAAATATTACAGTGAAATCAGATTATTTGGTGCAGAGAAGACAAGTAGTAGTACTGTGACAGTTTTTCACACTAGATGCTTTGATTAATAGACAAAAATGACAGAATGTAAACTAGATCCTCTTCCAAAATTCTATTATTTTATGCTCTTCAACATGTATATATAAGGGCGAATCCAGGAATTGTTAGTAGGGGATTAAAATTTAAAAATTGTCAATAGGGGACTAACGAAGAACGGGAATAGAAAAATTTTTCTATACTAAATTTTTTTTTTTTTTGGGGGCTCAAGCCCACCCAAGCCCCCCTCAATCCGCCTGTGTATATACGGAGTATATTAATATATGTGTAATCTAAGTCCATAAGCATGTTTATTGTATTTCAATATTCCATTATTTCTTCAAACTTTTAGTTCAGATGTCTCATCTCGTCTCTATGAATTTAATTTTGTTACAGTGCCATGCTATACAGCAATGAACGGACATGACACTCACCGTTTGACACAATTACACATTTGAGTGGGTTATAGTAGTCTACTACACTGCAACACGCGTGTAGATTCATGTAGGCACAGACCCTGTACATTGGCATGGGGGGAAATTGCTAAAAATTTCGACTTTGTTCCACTCACACAATTTTTTAAATCCGTCTTGGACTCGTGATCTCGCATTTTTTAAAAAGTTAAGAGTTAGAGTCCGAGCAGTGCGTCGTGTGTAATGATTGTGTGATTGCTTTAATTTCTGAAAATGAAAAAATAATAATAATAAAAAATAAAAAAATATGAAATACAACATAGACGTATACCATGTGTCTCTTAAAATGGAGAGAGGGCATGCATGAGAGGCTATGAAACAAAAACAAGTGGAGTACAGTCTGTTTAGCAAACTACCCATTCTTTAACATTGGTGTAAGTTCCCCCACTACAGAGTCACGCATTACAACTATATATACACACACAAACACACACACTCTCACTAAACCATCCAAAAAATCAACTCTTGTCCACAGAGAGCCATGACCACCTCACTCCCTCCTCCCCTACTCTTCCTCTCACTCTCTCTCCTCTTTCTCTCTCTAGCCCAAGGGCTGAACCAACCCGAGTGTGACGCACCACAGCAAGGCTCAACCCTCCAAGTCTTCCATATCTACAGCCCATGCTCACCATTCAGGCCACGAAAGCCACTCTCATGGGAAGAGAGTGTGCTTCAAATGGAGGCCAAAGACCAAGCCAGGCTGCAGTACTTGGCCAGCCTCGTCGCCGGCAAGTCGGTGGTGCCCATAGCTTCCGGCAGGCAGATTATGCAGAGCGCAACTTATATTGTGAAGGCTAAGATTGGTACACCACCTCAGACCATGCTCATGGCTATGGACACCAACAATGACGCCGCGTGGATTCCATGCACCGGCTGCTTAGGGTGCTCCTCCGCCGTGTTTGCTCCGGTGAAGTCCACCACTTTCAAGCCCCTTGGTTGCCGAGCTGCTCAGTGCAAGCAGGTATGATGACCATTCAATTATTGTCCACATTCACTTTTTACTTTCAAACATGAGCCCACGCGCCACCTAGGTGGCGCGTGGTGATGAATTAGCCTCCTCACACATTAGAGTGAAAGTGAGCCTGTGATGCGGAGTAATGTACCCTTGAATTTTAAGCAAAAGTCAAATATCTATAATTAGATGGACCTAAGGATATTTGAAAGGTAAACTTTATGCCACTTTCAATATTGTATATATAAATCAAGATCAATTGTAATGATTACATTATAAAATCTAAATCCAGTCATATGACCCAAAAGTGTTTTTAGCATTGGTCCCACAATATATGAACTGAACAACTAGCACGTGATTAGGGGCTTTTAGTTCACGGGCACTAATAAAAGTCACGGATTTTAGTCCTGTTTGACGCGCTCAAAAGAGCGTGAAACACGCGCTCCGCCATGAGCACTGGACAAGTTAGTATTTTCTTGGGCATTTTGCTAACTTGCGCCTTGGTTGTCACATTTCAGGTACCAAATCCCACCTGCCCGGGCGGCGCGTGCAGCTTCAACTTGACCTACGGCGGCTCCAGCATAGCAGCTAACCTCTCACAAGACACCATGACCCTCTCCACCGACCCCATTCCCCGATACACCTTCGGGTGCATCCAGAAGGCCACCGGCAGCTCATTGCCGCCGCAGGGTCTCTTGGGCCTGGGAAGGGGTCCATTGTCATTATTATCCCAGACTCAAAATCTTTACAAGTCCACTTTCTCCTATTGCTTGCCCAGCTTCAAGACCCCTAATTTCTCCGGGTCCCTCAGACTTGGGCCCATTGGTCAGCCCCAGAGAATCAAGTATACCCAATTGTTGAGGAACCCAAGAAGGTCATCCCTTTACTATGTCAACATGGTCGGAATTAGAGTCGGCCGGCGAATCGTCGACATTCCTCCGAATGCGTTGGCCTTCAATCCGACCACCGGTGCCGGGACCATCTTTGATTCTGGTAAATATTTTTGAATTCTCTCTACCATTCAATTTCAGTATCTTGTTAAATCCGAATTCTTCATTAAATAATGTTAAAGGGAAATGATTGTTGGGCCTATTTGCTAGGCTAATTTGTTCTCCCTCGTAGACTATACAATTCGGCCGAAAAATTAAATTTGTCACAAGACCGACAGCCATTATGACCTTGTTCAATGGTACCATAATGGCACGGTCCTAAATTTAATACTTCTTTTTACCGTTGTTATATGGTCCCTTTACTTCATTTGTATTGTCACAAGTGATATTAATGGACCATGTACAATTTTGGGGTGATTATAAATGTTCATACCCCATGTAAAATAAATGTGTGTACGATTTAGATGCCTATGATTTTCATGCCAAGATACCATTCAACTCATTTATACTATATTTAATTTTTTAAAATTATTTTTAATAATCTCATCTCGTGTTAATTGTTCTTTGTAACTAGGCACGGTCTTCACTAGGCTAGTCGCGCCAGCCTACATTGCAGTGAGAGACGCATTCCGCAGGAGGGTTGGCAATGTAACAGTGTCAGCATTGGGCGGATTCGACACATGTTACACTACTCCCATCGTTGCCCCGACCATAACGTTCATGTTCAAGGGCATGAACGTGTCGCTGCCACCGGACAACCTGCTGATCCACAGCAGCGCGGGCAGCACCACATGCCTGGCCATGGCAGCGGCCCCGGACAACGTGAATTCGGTGCTGAATGTCATAGCTAACATGCAGCAACAGAACCACAGGCTGCTCTTCGACGTGCCCAATTCGAAGCTCGGCGTGGCCCGTGAACGTTGTACTTGATTTTTCTAAGGGGTGGTGGTGACTTTGTAGTTAGTAGTGGTGGTGAAGTGTTTGGTGAATTTGGTTCATTTTACTGCTTAGTTTGGTGTCTTTTGGGGAGTTTGGTTTTTTATTACTAGTGTTACTGCTAAAAAGTCGATACCAGTGTTTTTTTTTTTTGTAGTTTTGTATTGTACTAAGGTTTGTCACGGGGTATCTGTTACCTTTGTCCCCCATCTTAGGTCCCACAATGTCACAGGGTACCTGCAGGGACGTGGAAACTCTGTCTCTTTCTTCACTTTTTCTGTTTAATAAATTATAGTGATTTGTATTATTGCAACGGTGAGGTCTGATATTAGGACCCACCTAAAGTATTTTTATGTTACCGTTGCTATATCAATAAAATTGTTAGAATCGGTGAATCCAAATTAAATCCAACCGTTGGTTGAGGTCGATTACATGGTTTTAAACTTTTCTATATATATATATATACAATACGACAATCCTATGCATTGTGACAACAAAGTGTAAAATATATATCAGCAATCGACAGTTTCACTCTTTTTCAACTCCAAATCAGAACTAGTATGTTATTAACGGTTCTTTAATTTTTAGAACGGCTCTTTAATTTTTAGAAGCGAAAATAAATCCTTCTATAAGGTTGGACTGAACTTAACTGACAGTTTGAGTCAACACACAGGCGGAGTTATTGAAGGGCTAACCTAGGCCACGTTTGAGAAAAAATAATAATAATAATAATAAATTAATAAATTAGTAGTACTGAATATTAGTGTTACACGGTTCATATATAATATTATTTTTTCTCTTAACCTAGTCCATTTTAAATCCGGACTCCGCCCCTAATTCACCAGCCAGGTTGATTTTTTGTGCAATCCTGTCATTTATGTTATCTAGGAGGAAATCGTGACACAATATATGCGTCATGAATTTATGTATTGAATGAAAAATTCCCATTCTTTGGGAGGTACCAAATAAATGACAATTTGAATGAAATTTTCATAAATTGTTTCCCACACCTCTCTCTCTCATGATATTTAAGTCCTTATACTTGCATTTCAGTGATATATATGTATATATATTGGTACAATATATATCAAATAGTGAACAATACCACAAATATAAATTGATATAGTATACTTTAGGCAAATGATTTGAGCTAGCATTGGCGACAGCAATTTACTCTAAGAGGACCGACTTTGTACTACAATAACATATGGAAGTTTTTTAAATAAATAGGTATATATATACACACACACACACACACACACACACACACACACACACACAGAGACCTAAAAGTAAGTTTCAGGATTCTTCCTAAGAGTTGCATACTCTTGCTTCACTTGTTGGAATGATCTGATGCATCTACAAAAAAATGCAAAACAAAATGCATAGTTATTTATACTAATTGAATCATTTTTCCAACACATTACACACACACACACACACATCTATGAGATAATGAAAGTATTGGGACCAATTCAATCTTGTAAACTATGAAAATAGACTACCCTTCAGCATTTCCTGACTCACAGTACTCCCTGAACCTTATGCATTCAATCTTCACCTTCCTAGCTCCAATGCTGTTAAAAGTTATCTAAATTATGTTATCAATAATAGAAGAAGGAAAATAATAATATTCATTTCTCATTTAATATGAGTAATGTTATATATATGTTGGTGAATTCATGTAGAAACCTTAAAAAATAATAAATAAATTTCTAGGTGAAGTGAAATGACACTCTCAAAATAAGAGTTTAAAGCTCTATAAGGTTTTTTTTTTCTGTACATCTCATTTGAAGGCAAAAGGTGAGAACAATGTGGTGCAACATATCTTTATTTATTATATATTTTTTTTGAAAGGTGCAACATATCTAAATTTAACATAATATTGAAGACCACCATTGAAGTGATGCATGTAATCATCCAGCTTGCCAAAATCAAGAGGATACTCACCCCTGCATTCAACAATACAATATATATATATATATAGAAAGAGCAACGTTGAGCAGAATAGTGATTTGTACCTTAGCGATTCAAGTGCTACATTGGCCAGAAGAAATCCATGGAACTTGTGCCCAACACAGTCGCATCGGACATCAATTTGAGCTCCATGGCTGAGTAAGAAGTAAGCTAAGTCATCGTAAAAGTATTGAGCTGCATCATGCAAGAGATACAATCCATCTTCTTTTCGAACATTAAAATTTGAATTTGGAAAAAAAATTTCCTTCAAAATATTTATCAATAATAAATGCCTATGATGTCACTAAACATTCAGAATCGGGTCATGGTGCACAAAATCTATGTTAAATCATATCGTGAAGAAAAACAATATACAAAGGAAGTAGTTTGAATTCGCACCTCTACATGCTCTATCAAATTTGGACCAACCTGACAGTAACAGTATAAAAAAAATGAAATTTTTTCACACTTGAAACATATAGTGGTAACAAAAATAAAATCAAAGAAAAATTTGCAAAAAGAAAAAAGTACTATGCAAATTCATGAGAAATCCATTACTGCATATTCAACTAACAAGCTATGATACACATTTTTTTCATCTGTGATGGACTCGATTTACCCCCAAAATCTAGGGTTTATTCTTTCTTTCTTCTCTCTACCGATCTCGAAGCCTTGACCTAAGACTTGGGAGTTAGGGTTTCATTACATAAAAAGATTTTAATACAGTACCTTTTGTGAATTTGAAGATTGCAGCAACGTTCAATGTTGAAAGAGATCGGCAGTGGGGGCTGTTTTCGATGGTTAACAGTTGATCGAAATAATGGTTGAAGAGTTTTTCCGAATGAGAAAGCTGAATAGAACAAAACTGATGGAAGGAGAGAGAGTTGTGATGGAAAACAAAACGGATTCAAAGATCGGGCGAGACCGGTGATGGAAGGAGAGAGAGTTGTGATGGAAGGAGAGAGAGCGGCTGAAGGAGATCACGGTTAGGGCTATTGCAAAATGAAATGGGAAAGTGGAATACAATGGTGTTAATGGCCCCAAAATAAACGACGTAGTTTAGGCCCCAAATATTCTATACATCAGCGGAGGGAAAAAGTGGAGGGAAGAGAAAAATTAGAGGGAAGGGGAAAAGCGGGAAATGGAAAGACTATTACCAGCATTCTTTCTAAAGGCACTGGTATCATTAACCCTATACCAGCGCTCCTTAAAAGAGCGCTGGTACCATTCACCCTATACCACCGCTCCTAAAAAAAGCGCTGGTAATATTACACCTATACCAGCGTTCCTTAGAAAAACGCTGGTAAAAGCCTAATCTGTTGTAGTGCAAGAAGTAGAAATTATAAACCATGCTCAATTGAATAAGGTCAAAAGTGGATGTGGGGCTTGCTAAGTTAAAAAAAAAAAAAAAAAAAAAAAAAAAAAAAAAATTAAACAGTAATGGTAAATTTATGGAAGGCGAAGAAACGAAGGAAAGGAATAAGCCAAAACAAAAAAGGTATGGAAAGTATGATAGCAAATTGGAAGTACTTTGAAAAATCAAATCAGGCAGAGGAAAATAAATTAAAGTGTTAATTACACTGACCATTTTGGAGGGTTTAGCAAATCAACATTCATTATAAATACTAATTTAATTTCTCCTAAATTTGTTAGCCAAGTATTGAAAAGTGACTTTGTTTGTAAAAATTCAATAATATGTTTATATTATTATAGTATATATACTACAATAAATAAGACTTATTATTTTTTCAAGAGAATGACAATTAAAATTTTATAAATTTTGGTCTGTGCAGGAAAGAAAACAAAAAAATAGTGCACGACTGTGGATCGTATAGCAGCCAAGGTGGTTGGTGATGATGTGCATTGGAGCGGCAAAGGGAGAAGGAAAGCTAAGAGGGCGAAAAAGCTTGGAGGCCAGTTGGAGCTGGACTGTTTTACCCAAATGAGCGGAGTCATTCCATGTATTTACCTTTTTATTATTTTATAATAATAGAAGACATGTCCACATATAATTGAGCCAAATTAGGAGTGAGTAGAAAAGAAGTATCATCCTTTTATTATTCATACGATGAGTAGAATTTACCTATACACATTGACATGCTTAATCCAAAAGGTTACCAATTCTACATAACAGAGTGATTAAGTCCAAAAATATGAAACAATACTATCTTAACATCTCATCCATGGTTATGGTCATATCAGCATGGGATGAAGTTGGTATGCCCGTTGGGTGGTTGTCGGCTTGATCCTCCAATGACATATCATCAGAATAAAGGAAAGGTTTGGGAGGCATTTGCAGTAGCTGCTTCTCCCCTTCTAGCATTTGCATGATTTCACTCATAGAGGGGTAATCCACGAACTTTCGTTGTATGCACCACAATGCAGCTATGATCATCTTCCTTGCATAACTTTTTTCTTGTTCACTGGCTCATCTCCCAACTACAAGTCCTCACCTTGATTGATATGGTCATAAAGCCAATATTAAAAAGCATATGGCTCCTTAATATATATATATATATATATACACCTATTTTTATTTTCCTGAATGAATTTTTTTTAAAAATAATTTAATAATTTTTTTTTTCTAGTTGGGTACTCACACACACATGCCTCCACGGAGGTTCGAATTCCTGTCTTTTCTTTGAAAAGTAGGGGCTTAGTACCGTAAGGCTGCTGGCGTGTTGGTTAATTTAATAAAACGCTCCTCCTAAAATTCACCATTTCTAAACCTGCCCCTTGGCCAGTGTGACTCTTCAAATATATATATGTACACATACACACACTTTACTGTATGTAATTTTTTTTAACCTTTTTACTATATATTTTTTAGAATCGTGACATAATTACTATAGTTTATATTTTGTAGAGGCCGGTGTCATTTTGATACGCAATTAATTTGGGAAAAACAAAAATCATCATTCTCATTGCACCCCCTAAAATAAATTCCTGGTTTGGTTCTTGTCTTCATATGACCAATTAATAATTGAACTACATGTACTAATATTTACACTCTCTCATTCTCTCAGGAGTGTACATCATGTTAAAGGTTTCAATTGGATTGTTATGCTTGATTATACTGCTGGCAAATAGATTTCACCGAAGACACTTGTCCATCGATGATACCATTGAAAAATTTCTCCAGAGTCAAAATAACTTCATGCCAATTAGGTACTCCTATTCAAATATAAAGAAGATGACCAGAAGTTTCAGGGATAAGTTAGGTCAAGGAGGATATGGGTTGGTGTTCAAACGCAAACTCTGAAGTGGTGATCTTGTGGCAATAAAAGTATTGAACATGTCAAAAGGTAAAGGGCCTGATTTCATCAGTGAAGTGGCCATAATCGGAAGGATTCATCATATTAATGTGGTGCGAATGATTGGATTTTGTGTAGAGGGATCTAAAAGAGCTCTCGTATATGACTTCATGCCTAA